>SJYC01025511.1:0-22659 GCA_006408675.1 Madoqua kirkii | reverse complement strand
GTTCCATTCTTCTTTCTCAAGATTGCTTTGGCTATTCGAGGTATTTTGTACTTCCATACAAATTGTGAAATTATTTGTTCTAGCTCTGTGAAAAATACCATTGGTAGCTTGATAGGGATTTCATTGAATCTATAGATTGCTTTGAGTAGTATACTCATTTTCACTATATTGATTCTTCCAATCCATGAACATGGTATATTTCTCCATCTATTAGAGATGTCCTCTTTGATTTCTTTCACCAGTGTTTTATAGCTTTCTATATATAGGTCTAACTTTAGTTTCTTTTGGTAGATATATTCCTAAGTATTTTATTCTTTTCATTGCAATGGTGAATGGAATTGTTTCCTTAATTTCTCTATTTTCTCATTATTAGTGTATAGGAATGCAAGAGATTTATGTGCATTGATTTTATGTCCTGCAACTTTATTATATTCATTGATTAGCTCTAGTAATTTTCTGGTGGAGTCTTTAAGGTTTTCTATGTAGAGGATCATGTCATCTGCAAACACTGAGAGTTTTACTTCTTCTTTTCCAATTTGGATTCCTTTCATTTCTTTTTCTGCTCTGATTGCTGTGGCCAAAACTTCCAGAACTGTGTTGAATAGTAGTAGTAAAAGTGGGCACCCTTGTCTTGTTCCTGACTTTAGGGGAAATGCTTTCAATTATTCACTATTGAGGAAAATGTTTGCTGTGGGTTTGTCACATATGGCTTTTATTATGTTGAGGTATGTTCCTTCTATTCCTGCTTTCTGGAGAATTTTTATCATAAATGGATGTTCAATTTTGTCAAAGGCTTTTTCTGTCTCTATTGAGATAATCATATGGATTTTATTTTTCAATTTGTTAATGTGGTAAATTGCATTGAGTGATTTGCAGATATTGAAGAATCCTTGCATCCTTGGGGTAAAGCCCACTTGGTCATGATGTATAATCTTTTTAATGCATTGTTGGATTATGATTGCTAGAATTTTGTTAAGAATTTTTGCATCTATGTTCATTAGTGATATTGGCCTGTAGTCTTCTTTTTTTGTGGCATCTTTGTCAGGTTTTGGTATTAAGGTGATGGTGGCCTCATAGAATGAGTTTGGATGTTTATTTTCTGCAACTTTCTCGAAGAGTTTGAGTAGGATAGCTGTTAGCTCTTAACTAAAATTTCGGTAGAATTCAGCTGTGAAGCCATATAGACCTGGGCTTTTGTTTGCTGAAAGATTTCTGGTATAACCTGCTTATCTGAGGTTGTTGATATTTTTCTCTGCAATCTTGATTCCAGCTTGTGCTTCATCCAGCCTGACATTTCTCATGTACTCTACATAGAAGTTAAAAAAGCAAGGTGACAATATACAGCCTTGATGAACTCCCTTCTCAATTTTGAACGAGTCAGTCATTCCATGTCTAGTTCTAAATGTTGCTTCTTGACCTACATACAGGTTTCTCAGCAGACAGGTAAGGTGCTCCTTGAGTTTCTAGAAGAAATTATCCTTGACCAATACAGTGAATATTAGACATACCCAAGAGAAATTTAAGTCAAATATTTTGAGGGCACACTAGAGCATATATGGGGATAAGTTATGTGTACAGCAAGATAGGGGAGGTAAGAAAAGCCAGAAAAGCAGTTGTTCTTAACCCTGGGTATATATTACAGTCACTCATAGCCCTTTGAAACATCACTGGGGCTTGGGTCTCCTATTCAGAAGTTTTGATATAATGGATCTCGATGGGACTTGGACTTTAGTATTTCTCAAAAATTTCCCATGTTTTTCTAAATGCCAACCAGAACTAGGAACTGTCAATCTAAAGTAGGGATGAAAGTTTAGGGAAGATGCTTTTCATATGTGATGCAGAACTCAGGTTAACAGAAGCAAGGGAATAAGAGTAGGGACTTAATATAGAGACATTTATGTACGTGCATGTTCACCCACACATGGGGGTCTCTGGTATAGATCTAATCCTGATCTTGTCCATATCTTTGTAACATGATATGTGAGTGGACAAGCTATGCTTAAAAGGATAAAGTAGATGCTATTTTTAAAAAAGAGGACCTTCCTTGAAAAGAGTCATATTCCCTTCAGTGTTTGAAAGTTTTTTAATTTTTTAGAGTTTTATTTAGAGTTGACAGTCTCATCACTGATAATTTCTACATGAATATTAAAACATATAATTCAGTGGCCAAATAACAGAAAGTAAAATAAAATAATAAAAGGAATAGTGGTAATAAACAAATTACATCTCCAGATAATATGGGCATTTGAATGTCACTAAGATCATGGCATCTGGTCCCATCACTTCCTGGGAAATAGATGGGGAAACAGTGGAAAAGGTGTCAGACTTCTATTTTGGGCTCCAAAATCGCTGCAGATGGTGATTGCAGCCATGAAACTAAAAGACGCTTACTCCTTGGAAGAAAAGTTATGATCAATCTAGATAGCATATTCAAAAGCAGAGATATTACTTTGCCTACAAAGGTCTGTCTAGTCAAGGCTATGGTTTTTCCAGTGTTCATGTATGGATGTGAGAGTTGGACTGTGAAGAAAGCTGAGCACTGAAGAATTGATCCTTTTGAACTGTGGTGTTGGAGAAGACTCTTGAAAGTCCCTTGGACTGCAAGGAGATCCAACCAGTCCATTCTGAAGGAGATCAGCCCTGGGATTTCTTTGGAAGAAATGATGCTAATGCTGAAACTCCAGTATTTGGCCACCTCATATGAAGAGTTGACTCATTGGAAAAGACTTTGATGCTGGGAGAGATTGGGGACAGGAGGAGAAGGGGATGACAGAGGATGAGACGGCTGGATGGCATCACTGACTTGATGGACGTGAGTTTGAATGAACTCCGGGAGTTGGTGAGGGACAGGGAGGCCTGGCATGCTGTGATTCATGAGTCGGACACGACTGAGTGACTGAACTGAACTGAGGGCTAAATCTGATGTGCCTGTAGTCTGATAAAGGATGGCCCTAATGTGAAGTATACCTATCGAACAACCACAGAAAATACGATCATGAGACACTGAAACAATTCGTTTAAAGTCAAGAACAAGACCAAAATATTTATTATAATTAGTATTCGACATTCATTGGACTTAACTAATAGTATGACTGCCAAATGAACTAAAACAGTTACTGGAGTACCTTGTGTACTTTCTGCTCACTTTTTTCCTGTAAACCTTAAGCTTCTTTCTCTAACCACCCCTCTCCCACCCCCACCTCCCCCGCAAAAGGTGGTTTTTATAGTTTTTTTTTGTTTAAATTTTCATTATTAGTGATTGTTGTTTCCATTTCTTCAAATCATTAACACTATTTGATATTGTTGAGCTATATAATTTTGGCCAGTTTGGTTTATGTAGTGTTATCCCATTGTGTATTAATTTCCCTGACCATTCATGAGCTTTAGTTCCTTTCAGTAGATCTGTTTACAGTTTGAATGTCCTTTCCATGATATGCTTATTCAAGAACATTGTGTATTTTAAAAATTGCATAATCTTTATTTCTCCTTATTAATTTATATGTTCTTTATAATATTCTAAATATAAACTCTTGATTATGAATGTTGCAAATATCTTGTCCTACCCTAATGTTCATCTTATCACTCTCTAAAGGTTATCATTTGAGAAACAGGAGTTCTCCATTTAAATTTTAATATACACCAATATGCCAATCATTCCCTTTATAATTAGTACATTTTACTTCCTGTTTTAGAAATATTTATCTATTACAAAATCATAAAGATGTCCTCCAACTTTATCATTTAGAAATGGCAACCCACTCCAGTATTCTTTCCTGGAGAATCTCATGGACAGAGGACCCTGGCAGGTTACAGTCCATGGGAGTAACCTCTTCTGTTCTTGCAAGACAGAACTTAGTGACTAAACCACCACCACCATTACTTGTCACATTTATACCTATAATCCATTCAGAATTAATTTTTGTTTATTGTATAAACAATAAACAAAAATTTCTTTTTTATATATAAATGCAGCAACCCAACACTGTTTTCCTAAAAAGATCAGTCTTAGCACACTGCACTTAGAAGTCATCTTTTGCGTGAGTGAGAGGTTTATATCTGCATTGAATGCTGTCTGTGCTTTCTATTCTGCTTAATCAGCCTGTTTATCTTTCTTTACTCACATGAAAAGTATGAATTGCTGAAGATTTTAAGTTGTCTTGATAACTAGCAAGGTAAATTCATCTTGTATTTCCATATCCATTTTAGAATATATTCATTTCCCATAACAAATCTTTTGATATATTGATTGGAATTATGTTAAATCTATAGATCCATTAGGGGAAATCTGACATGTTTATGACACTGAGTTACATAATAAAGAACAGATATACTTCCACTTTATTTGAGTTTTTCATTTCTATTGATAGACTTAAACACTTTGTGAATTTTTTGGTGGGTTTTGTTACTTGGAATTTGATGTTTTTTCATTTAATTAAAGGTCTTTTTTACAAATTTAATTTTTCTATTTACTGATGTGTATGGAAAATATACTTCATTATATGTAGTTTTAAAATTTGTATTTTGTAGCACATGATCCAATTGTTAATACTTTTGAAGAAATGTTGATCATTGTATATATTAGAGTGTTCATGTGATTAAAAAGCATTTATAGAGTTTTATTATATTTTAAAATGTATTCATTTTACAATGATATCTATTTTTATTTTTAATGAAATTTTAAGGGTTATACTCCATTTACAGCTATTACAAAATATTGGCCATATTCCCTGTGATGTACAGTATATCCATGTAGCCTGTCTTACACTCAGTAGTTCATACCTCTCACTCCTCACTCCTGTGATGACGCTTTCCTCCTCTTCATTGGTAACCAGTACTTTGTTATATGTGTGTCTGATTCTTTTTGTTTACTAGTTTAATTTTTCTACATGGTATAAGGATCACAGTTGCATTTAAAAAATTCTACGTATAAGTGATATCCTACAGTATGTCTTTCTCTGCCTGACTTATTTCACTAAGCATAATGCCCTCCAAGTCCATCCATGTTGTTGCAAATGGCAAAATTATGTCTTTTTTAATGACTGAGGAGTATTATATTGTGTGTGTGTATATATCACATCTTCTTTATCCATTCATCTGTTGATGGACACTGAGGCTGCTTCTATATCTTGGCAATTGAAAATAATGCTGCTGTGAGCACTGAGGTATATGTATCTTCAAATTAGTGTGTGTGTGTGTGTGTATGTGGTGTGTGTTTTTAAATATATTCCAAGGAATGGAATTACTGGGTCAGATGGTAGTTCTAGTTTTAGTTTTTTTTTCTTTTTTTGAGAAACCTTCACACTGCTTCCCAAAGTAGTAACATTAACTTACAGTCCCACCAACAGTGAAAGTTCTCTTTTCTCTGTGTTCTCACCAACATTTGTTGCTTGTGGTCTTTTTGATGATAGGCATTCTTACGGATGTGCAGTGGTATCTCATTGTGGTTTTGATTTGCATTTCTCCAAAACAGTATGCTACTGGCACAAAATCAGACGCATAGCTCAATGGAACAGGATAGAGGGCCCAGAAATAAACCCAGGTGCTTAAGGGTTAGTTAAATCTATGACAAAGTAAGGATATGCAGTGGTAAGATCATCTCTTCAAGTAGTGCTGGGGAAACTGGATGGCTCCATGTAAAAGAATGAAATTAGAACATTCTCCAATACCAAATTCAAAAAATGAACTCAAAATGGAGTAAAGACTTAACTCGAAGAGCAATTACTATAAAACTTACAGAGGAAAACATATGCAGAACACCCTTTGACATAAATCACAGAAATATATTTTTTGATCTGCATCCTGAAGTAAAGGAAATAAAAGCAAAAATAAGCAAATAGGACCTAATTAAACTTAAAAGCTTTGGCACAGCAAAGAAAACCATTGACAAAATGAAAACACAACCCACTCACTGGGAGAAGATACAAACGATATGACCAGTAAGGAATTAATATCCAACATATATAAACAGTTCACACAACTCAGCATCAAGAAACAAACTGATTAAAAAATGGGCAGCTGATTGAAGAGACATTTTTCCAAAGAGGAAATACAGATGGTCAATAAAGCACATAAAAGAGAAATATTCTTATTTCTTGCTTCAGTTCAGTTCAGTCACTCAGTCATGTCCAACTCTTTGTGACCACATGAATCGCAGCATGCCAGGCCTCCCTGTCCATCACCAACTCCCGGAGTTCACTCAGACCCATGTCCATCGAGTCCGTCATGCCATCCAGCCATTTCATCCTTGGTCGTCCCCTTCTCTTGTCCCCAATCCCTCCCAGTATCAGAGTCTTTTCCAATGTGTCAACTCTTCACATGAGGTGGCCAAATTACTGGAGTTTCAGCTTTAGCATCACTCCTTCCAAAGAAATCCCAGGGCTGAACTCCTTCAGAATGGACTGGTTGGATCTCCTTGCAGTCCAAGAGACTCTCAAGAGTCTTCTGCAACACCACAGTTCAAAAGCATCAATTCTTTGGTGCTCAGCTTTTTTTCATAGTCCAACTCTCACATCCATCCATACATGACTACTGGAAAAACCATAACCTTAACTTTACTGTTGGCAAAGTAATGTCTCTGCTTTTGAATATGCTGTCTAGATTGGTCATAACTTTCTTTCCAAGGAGTAGGCGTCTTTTAATTTCATGGCTGTAGTCACCATCTGCAGTGATTTTGGAGCCCAAAATAATAAAGTCCGACACTGTTTCCCCATCTGTTTCCCATGAAGTGATGGGATCGGATGCCATGATCTTAGTTTTCTGATTTTGAGCTTTAAGCCAAATTTTCACTCCACTTTCACTTTCATGAAAAGGCTTTTTAGTTCCTCTTCACTTTCTGCCATAAGGGTGGTGTCATCCGCATATCTGAGGTGATTGATATTTCTATTGGAAATCTTGATTCCAGGTCGTGCTTCTTCCAGCCCAGCGTTTCTCATGATGTACTCTGCATATAAGTTAAATAAGCAGGTGACAATATACAGCCTTGACGTACTCCTTTTCCTATTTGGAACCAGTCTGTTGTTCCATGTCCAGTTCTAACTGTTGCTTCCTGACCTGCATATAGGTTTCTCAAGAGGCAGGTCAGGTGGTCTGGTATTCCTATCTCTTTCAGAATTTTCCAGTTTATTGTGATCCACACAATCAAAGGCTTTGGCATAGTCAATAAAGCAGAAATAAGCCTTGACGTACTCCTTTTCCTATTTGGAACCAGTCTGTTGTTCCATGTCCAGTTCTAACTGTTGCTTCCTGACCTGCATATAGGTTTCTCAAGAGGCAGGTTAGGTGGTCTGGTATTCCATTTCTTGAAGAATTTTCCACAGTTTATTGTGATCCACACAGTCAAAGGCTTTGGCATAGTCAATAAAGCAGAAATAGATGTTTTTCTGGTACTCTTTTGGTTTTTCAATGATCCAGCAAATGCTGGCAATTTGATCTCTGGAAGTTCACGGTTCACGTACTGCTGAAGCCTGGCTTGGAGAATTTTGAGCATTACTTTACTAGCGTGTGAAATGAGTGCAATTGTGCAGTAGTTTGAGCAATCTTTGGCATTGCCTTTCTTTGGGATTGGAATGAAAACTGACCTTGGTCCTCACATATAATATTCCAATATAATAATGTACAAATACTAATCCTATATTAATCAAAAACCTAACATTTATAAGCAGTTTCCTTCATAGATTTTAATTTAAAATAGTCTAGGTGTTTTGAAATGTTCACCTACCAGCCAGTGTTTCCCAAAGCAATAGACACAGAGCTCAGAAGAAGATTGCACTTAGATTCACTGAGGACAGCATCATTGTTTGCAGCAGGTGCTATCACCACAAACTCTCGGAGTCCATACCTTAAAAAAGAAAAAAGAATCACTGACATGAAACAGGAAAAAATGTCAGAACACAAAAATCTATTATTTGGGAAACATGAAAAATATTTCCCTTAAAAGTAAGTTAGGTTTGAACCACAGGTCTTTATTTCTTTTCCTTCTTAAATAGCAATTGAACCTATAACAACCTGAATTTTCTTCATTTGGCACAAAATTCACATCATTCATCTACTATTTTCTCTCCATTCTTTACAAATTAGTAGCAATTTGCTGAAATTACAAAGAAAAAAAATTAAATAACCAGTTTTGTCTTAAGAGTTAGGTTTCAAAAATAAAGCATGAAAGCCAGCACTGACTTCTTGTATTCATTAGCTGAGGCTTCCCTGGTGGCTCAGACGGTAAAGCGTCTGCCTACAATGTGGGAGACCCGGGTTCGATCCCTGGGTTGGGAAGATCCTCTACAGAAGGAAATGGCAACCCACTCCAGTACTCTTGCCTGGAAAATACCATTTACGGAGGAGCCTGGTAGGCTACAATCTATGGGGTCGCAAAGAGTTGGACACAACTGAGCGACTTCACCTCACCTCAACATTAAGTCCACTAATGTGGACAGTTAACATTTAATAGATTCCCTAAATGTCAGGAAAATAACTATCAGTCATACTTATGCTGTCTAAGTAAGACCATATTTTACTCTTGTTTAGTCGCTAAGTTGTATCTGACTCCTTTTTTTTTGGTGATCCCATGGACTGTAGCCTGCCAGCTCCTCTGTCCATGGTATTTCCCAGGTAAGAATACTGGAGTGGATTGCCATTTCTTCTCCAGATTTACTCTAGTATCATAATTAAAGAATTATTATATTCTTCCACTCAATAATACATATTAAATAGGAATCACAAAATTATCAGAAAATGGCTCACTCTTGGTATCTTACAATAATGGAAACTTCTCATTTAGTTGACAAGTCCATTAAAAACCACCAATCGGCAGCCAAAATTTACAAAAACATTAAGGTCAAACTGGTCATCTTGCCTCCTGAAAATTCCTGTCCTATTCCACTCCCTGTTGTGCTTTTATTTAATATTTTTAATATAAATTTATAAAAGGCATTACTCATTTGCCTATTTTAACTCTACAGAAACAGTTATGAATACTTCTATGAGTCTCAAGAAATTCCCCAAAATAGCAGCAAAAAAAGATTTAAAATTTTTTAAATCCAATCATAGTCTGTTTACTGTTTAGATGACAAACGTTTATTTCATCTTCTCACCTCCTCTCCACCTTCCTACCCCTGAAATCAAAATTAGTTATGTAGAAGTAGCATCAAATACTGCAAAGAACCCAGAGCTGTGAATTTTAGGCTCTAAATCTATTTACATATAGTTTTTTTCTTTCTTTTCTTAATATCCTTGGAAGAAAGAAAACAAAAGCACTTATTTGCCTCGGTATTCCTAGGAACTAGGGTGAAACCACTGTCAATAGTTCTTGGTCATCCTTCCAAAACCATTCCATCTGTCCACTGACCCATCCTATCCTCAAAAAAGATTAGATTAACATACTTCCTGTACCTTCTTTTCAAAGGCTCATCTCCCCTACTGGTCAGTACTTTGTTTCCAGTTTTATGCTCCTGCAACAATACTGCAACAATTTCTACAGGGTATAACTGTGGGACAAATTCTTAGAAGTTGCTGGTTAAAAGAACATCTTGAACATCTTTAACATTGATAGCTGTTGCCAAACTACCTCCTCCCCCTCCATACACATAAAATTGTGCCAGTGTATACTCCTGTTCACAAGAAATAAACCAAAGTGAACTGCTTCCTATTTATCTGCAATAAAAGTCAATCCTCAGTGTATTTGTTTCCACTACCTGGAATGTTTTCCCTACTCAACAGTCATCATGGAACATCAACAGATTTTTTTTTTTTGAAGATTTATCTCAAATACCACCCCATTACCTCTGTTAAATATGCTCTCTTCTTTTATTTCAAATGTATTTTCCCTATTGCTATTATCTTTAAAAGATCAATGCATACATGTTGTCAACAGCTACATGAAAAGATGCTAAACATCACTAATCCTTAGGGAAATACAAATCAAAACAACAATGACGTATAACCTTATATCTTTTAGAGTGATTATCATCAAAAAAAAACTATTGGCAAGAATGCAGAAAAAAAAAGGGAACCCTCAAACACTGTTGGTGGGGATACAGACTGGTGCAGCCAGTAGGAAAAATAGTATGAAAGTGTCTTCAAAAAAATTTAAAATGCAACTACCTTATGACCCAGTAATTCTATTTATGGGTATTTATCCAAAGAAAATGAAAACACTAATTCAAAAAGTTATGTGCCCCCATGAACACTGTAGCACCACTTACAAAGCCAAGATATGGAAATAACTTAAGTATCCATTAATGGGTGAATGAATGAAGAAAATGTGGTGTATGTATATGAAGGACAGAGGAGCCTAGTGGGCTACAGTCCACAGGGTCACACAGACACGACTGAGGCGACTAGGCACGCGCACACACAACAGATTATTATTCTGTCATAGAAAAAACTGAAACCTTACCTTGTGCAATAACATGCATGGATGTGAGGCCATTATGCTAAGTCAAACAAGTCAGACAGAGGAAGACAAAATAACATAGGGTCTCACTTAAGTATGGAATAAAAACAAACAAACAAAAATGTACCAAGCTCCTAGATACAGACAACAGATTGGTGGCTGCCAGAGGTGGTGTGTGAGAGGTGGCGAAAATGGTGGAGAGACCAAAAGCTATAAATCTCCAGTTATAAAGGAAGTAAATTATGGGGATGTAATGCATAGCATGTGACTATAGTTAATAACACTGTACTGTGCATCTGAAAGTTGCTAAGAGATTTAATCTTAAAAAGTTCTCATCACAAAAGAAATTCTGTAACTATGTATATGGACAAATATTAACAGGACTTATGAACCTACCTACCACACCCTCTGCTCACAAAAGAATTCATAAATTTACATTTGGACATAAATGTCTGCTAAAATTAATGTCTGTCTCATTTCTATGACTTTTTTTTTTAATAAATAGCAGTTAATCAAGGGACTAAATTTCTAATGAGGGACTAAATTTCTAAATTAGCCATTAGAAGGTATTTAAAGGATACGTATAAAAGGAGGCAGAGAGAAGCAGCCAATAAGTCACATCATTAAGAGTCCCTCACAGCTCAGTTGGTAAAGATTCTGCCTGCAATGCAGGAGACACAGGTTCGATTCCTGGGGGGAAAAGATCCCCTGGAGAAGGAAATGGCAACCCACTCCAGTATTCCTGCCTGGAGAATCTCATGAACAGAGGAGCCTGACAGGCTATAGTCTATGGGGTCACAAGAGTCAGATAGGACTAAATCACCACCTTGCCTGAACTATAAAACTTGATCGTGAAACTGTAAACAAGTGCCTGTGTCCCTGTCTTTTGAAGAAAGAGGCTTTTATTTTCATCTCCCAGACCTCCCCTGGGTCTCTAAAGGCTGGTTCAAGCGTTAACTATCAGGATATGTGAACGTGACGAAACCAAGAAAAGATGTTGGGTTGGGAAACGTAACAATTCAGATTATAAATCAACCACATAGTAGAGTCATCAAACTCCCAGTTCCTTGAAAAATATAAAGGTCTGACACACATTCCTAAGTTGTTTTTACAAAAAGCAGACCCTATCAGATGAAAACTGCTGACTGCAAGCACGAAGCCCCCAAACTGATTGGAGCTAGAAAATTGATGATGTGCAAAACTTTACCTTGATACCAACCAACCCAAGAGCTGAGCACAAGCTGATCACAGACCACCCAAGAGCTGAGCACAAGCTGATCATGGACCACCAGCTCCCTCCCTCACAATGCCCTTGAAAACCCTTCCTTGAAAGCTATCACGAAGCTGGGTCTTTTGATCATGAGTTTCCCATTCTCCTCGTTTGGTGACCTACAATAAACACTATACTTTCCTTCACCACAACTCGGTATCAGTAAATTGGCTTTGCTGTGCAGACCCACATCCAGATTCATTAACATTATGTCCACATGACTAGTTTTACAAAATACTTTTTAAAAAGTTAAATAGGGTTAATGCTAACCTGGCAGATGTTTGATATAAAAACTGAAACTAGGAGATAACAAAATAGAAGTAGATTGATAAACTTGAACCATCAAAACTCAGCATTTGACATAAATGTTCAATTTTTTTAAGTTTGAGTAATCACATATTAGGTTTTTCTCATTCTGACAATCTTTATTCATTGTCTATGTATAGTATAAATATCTGCATTATACTTCAAATTTGGAAGAAAATTGATGATGTGCAAAACTTTACCTTGATACCAACCAACCCAAGAGCTGAGCACAAGCTGATCACAGACCACCCAAGAGCTGAGCACAAGCTGATCATGGACCACCAGCTCCCTCCCTCACAATGCCCTTGAAAACCCTTCCTTGAAAGCTATCACGAAGCTGGGTCTTTTGATCATGAGTTTCCCATTCTCCTCGTTTGGTGACCTACAATAAACACTATACTTTCCTTCACCACAACTCGGTATCAGTAAATTGGCTTTGCTGTGCAGACCCACATCCAGATTCATTAACATTATGTCCACATGACTAGTTTTACAAAATACTTTTTAAAAAGTTAAATAGGGTTAATGCTAACCTGGCAGATGTTTGATATAAAAACTGAAACTAGGAGATAACAAAATAGAAGTAGATTGATAAACTTGAACCATCAAAACTCAGCATTTGACATAAATGTTCAATTTTTTTAAGTTTGAGTAATCACATATTAGGTTTTTCTCATTCTGACAATCTTTATTCATTGTCTATGTATAGTATAAATATTCTGCATTATACTTCAAATTTGGGGGGTCTGCTTTATTAACTTTCAGTTCAGTTCAGTCATTCAGTCGTGTCCAATCCTTTATGACCCCATGAACCACAGCACGCCAGGCCTCCCTGTCCATCACCAACTGCCGGAGTCTACCCAAACCCATGTCCATTGAGTTGGTGATGCCATCCAACCATCTCATCCTCTGTTGTCCCCTTCTCCTCCTACCCTCAATCTTTCCCAGCATCAGGGTCTTTAGTTCAACTTAAAAAAGGAAATACTTATAGCTGTAAACTTATGTGTATGTTATTCTTCAGTTGCTAAGAAGCTTCATGATTAATTTTTATCCCTGAAAGTAAGAATTTTTAACAATTATAATTTCAAAATTCTACTTAAAAAATATGAGATTATGAAATCTTGTTAAGATGCCTAGTTCACATTAGACTCAAATTCATAGATACTATCTCATCTTTTGCCATTCTCAACCCTCAGCTTACCCCAAGGCTTTCCAAGCTATTTGCAGGCTTCAAGTTCAGTTAGGCAGCATCACCTGTACTAATGCTCTTCTTCCACCTTGAATATCTTTTTACTTAAACTCACCTGGCTTATTCTCACTTACCTTGCAGGATTCAGGTGAGAGATCACCTCTCCTGTAAACATTTCCCTGACTTGATCTATCTGGAAAGGCAGTATCTCCTATGAATTTGCCTCAAGTTCTGTGATGCCCCCCATGAAAGCACTTAGCAGTGCTGCCATCTGTTCCCTTATCTCTAAACCCCCTTCTAATCCAAAAGCTATCTGAGACAAGGACCACAGTTTATCCTTGATAACCCAGTATCTGACTCACAGTAAATGTTTTAAAAGAACGTTTGTTAAACAGAGGAAAACACAGTTTTAATATGCCTAATTTTCAAATAATTCTCAAAAGTTTGGTTGTTGCCCTTCTAATCTTAAGAAAAATCAAATGAAAAAATATGGAACTGATAGAGCAAATTGATATGATGTAGGTCCCTTTCCACCCCAAAACACCTGGTAAGATATGATAATGTTTTTTAAATACATAGCTGAACTTGAGATTAAAAAAAAGAGATTCCTGAGTTGCTGGGAGTCAGCACGGGAGATCCCACCCATGACAAGGTCATGCGGAGAGGCCTGATGGGCAAGGCGAGTCAGGGGATCTCTCTGGATATCTACCCCCCAAAACCAGAGTGTGCCTGCTTTACTGTGTTATGCTTTCCACCTACTCTTCTGACATTAACAGGGGGCTATCCTCCCACCACCTTTTTCTGGAAAAAGTTAATTTAGAGCTTTTAGATAATAAATCTCCTGGACATAATAAGAGTGTTTCAATCCAAAAGCCCTTCTGATGGCTTTCTAGCCTGCCTGCTGGACTCTTACAGCTGCGCATGTGACTGACTGTGGCCTCCTGACCGCGAGAGGAACAGGAAGCTTGAAACATCCTAGGAATGCAGGGGCTTCCGAGGAGTCAAAATCATCAAAATAGGACTGATTAAAGGTTTCATTTGTTGAGCCAATACTTCCAAATTTTCATATCTTTTATTTGTAGATATAGTTGGTATACAGAAAAAAAAACAGATAGTGGCCCTGGCATCAGCAACATTAGATCTTTGAGTTAAGTACTTTGTTATAACCCAATGCACCTTTGTTCTACAGGAATGTAACTTTAGTATTTTGAGGAAGATGCAGAGTAGAGTTTTCTGGTTGATAGACATTTATCTAGGAAGACGGAGGCTTGCCAAGTCTACTTACTTGCCCTGGCTTCTAAGATCCACGAGAGAGGGAGCCCAAGGCGGGGCACTCTCTGCTATTCAAGTGGACGCCGGTGGCCTATCATAGATGGTGCAAACCTCTTGTCTCGAGGTTTTATTAGTTTTCCACATAAACCAAGTTATTCAGCATCTTTTCTCCACTAATATTTCCTACTACACTATCCGTTTCTAATCTCTCTCTATATCTGTAATTAAATAGTCCTTTTTCAGACTCAGACTCCGTCCCCACTTCGAATTCCCTGGATCCACCGGGGCTGGACCCCGGCACTGAGTCACAAAAACAAAGAGGAAACTTAAAGGCAGAAATAAGCATGTAAAGGTAACTGAAGAAAACCAGGGGTTATCAACTCTGGGTAGACACCATAACAGCTAGTGACTAAGGATCAAGATCTTATAGAATAAACCATTTAGATGCTAAAAGCCTATTAGTATGACTTACAGAGCAAAATGACTATGCTTTAATAGACTACAGAGACAGAAAATGACAGAAGAAAAGTCTGTTTATGTCTGAGACTACCACATATTTAGCTTAGCGATGGCAATGTGAATTATACCACTCTGAGATGATAAGGTATAAATGAGCCCAGTGGAAGTGGTCTTTGGTAGGTATACAGGTTAGGCTATATCCAAGAATGCCCTAGTCTCATAAACATAAGAGTCTAGGTTTGGAAACTATGCTTCTGCAAGTGTGATGTCATTCAGATATTAGCATACCCTGCTTATGAGGCATTGAGAGTAAAAAGCCACATATTTTTTCTGATGTTGTTACCTCTCTACCAGGTAACCTAGGAACACATCAATTTCCTTCTGTATCCTTTATATTTAATCAAGTATTGTCTGTGTATGGGCTTTCCATCAATCCAAATCAGTACAGAGGTTGTAACATTTTGAATAGCCCTCAGGGATATGGGCGTACATGAGGCAAGGAAGTGGACCGAAGACTTCTGCTTAATGCCTGGACCTTAGAAGGGACTGCCACGTCAGTAAAACTCCTCCAGGCCCAGGTGGTTTCCATAACAAATTCTACCAAACATTTAAAGAAAGCAACATCAATTTTACACAATCTCTTTCAAAAAACAGAA
Source organism: Madoqua kirkii (assembly GCA_006408675.1). Taxonomy (NCBI): domain Eukaryota; kingdom Metazoa; phylum Chordata; class Mammalia; order Artiodactyla; family Bovidae; genus Madoqua; species Madoqua kirkii. The sequence goes on along the minus strand of SJYC01025511.1, from coordinate 7,120 downwards.
GAGAACAAAATACTTTCCAACTTATGTTATGAGGCCAGCGTTTCTCTGATATCAAAACCAAAATGTATGAAAACTGTAGCCAATATTTCTCATTAACACAGATACCAAAATCCTCAACAGGGGCTTACCTGGTGGTTCAGACGGTAAAGAATCTACCCGCAATGCAGGAGACCCAGATTCACTCCCTATGTTGAGAAGATCCCCTGCAGTAAGAAATGGCAACCCACTCCCATATTCTTGCCTGGAGAATGCCATGCACAGAGGAGCCTAGCAGGCTACAGTCTACAGGGGTCGCAAAGACATGACTGAGTTTGACTACTACTACTACTCCTACTACTACAATCCTTAACAAAATATTAGCATATCAAATCCAGCTACAGAAGTAAAAATTATGCAAATCAATGCAAGTTAAACCACAAAGAAGTAGAAGTAGAGTTCATCCTGGTGGTGCAAAGCTAATTAGCTATCTAAAAATCAATCCATGTAATCGCCATATTAAAAACTAAAGAAACAAAAGATCATATCAATTTAAGTAGAAACACATTTCACGAAATTCAATATCCATTCATATAAAAGCTCCCAGCAAACTAGACCAGAACTTTCCCAACTTAGTAAAGCATGTCAATGAAGAAACTATACCTGACATCAAATCTCATGGTAAAAGGCTAAACAAGATTAGGATCAAGACAAAGCTGACCACTCTCACCAATCATATTCAGTATTTTACTGGAGCCTTAGCCAGTTTAAAAAGGCAAGGGAAAAAACAGAACCAGATATTGGGAAAGAAGTAGTAAAACTATGCCTATTCATATGACTATTTAGAAAGAAAATTAAAAAGACACCACAAAACTCTTCCTAGAGCTAATAACTGAATTTAGTATGGTCACAGGATACAACCTCAAGGCACAAAGATTAGTCACATTCCTACATACTAGGAACAAAGCGCTGGATATGAAAAATTTTTAAACAATACCATTACAATAGCTCATTTAAACAAGCAATAATTAGATATACACCTAATAAAAAATATACAGGATCTATACGCTGAAATCAAAGAAGACCTAAATAACTGGAGACCAACTGTGACCATAAAGTAGAAGACCAGCATATAAACATATCAATTCTCCACCAAAATAATCTACAAACTCTAGGCAATTCCAATCAAAATCCCAATGAGACTTTTTGTAGATATATACCAATCCTAAAATGTTAACAGAAAAGCAAAGGAGCTAGAATAGCCAAAACAAATTTGAAAAAAATTTTTGAAAAGGAAAGGGACTATTTAATGTAAACACTTATAAAACCAAGAGCATGCAGAAACAAACCCACACAAATGTGGCCAGTGATCTTTGATAAAGTTGTATAAGTAAGTCTATGAAGAAAGGAAACCCTTCAACAAATGCTGTTGGGACAACTAAACATCCACAAGCAAGAAAAAAATATTATACAAAAATCAACTTAAAATGGATAAAAGCTCTAAATAGAAAATTTTAAACTTTTAAATAAAACAAAGAATTGGCCATGTAATCAAATTTAATGTCACTAGTGACTAAATCATGATGATAATATGACCTTCTGATATACAATAAAGAGGTACTTCACCTTTATGAACTTTCCAAAGTTGTAACCATAAAATTTTTTTTACTTCAAAAAATATTTTAACAGATACATGTTAAAATTGAGCTCCTTTGCTGGGTTCCTCAAACAACCACAATATTGTTAATTGGCTATACCCCAATATGGAGAAGGCAATGGCACCCCACTCCAGTACTCTTGCCTGGAAAATCCCATAGACGAAGGAGCCTGGTAGGCTGCAGTCCATGGGGTCGCTAAGAGTCGGACACAACTGAGCGACTTCACTTTCACGTTTTACTTTCATGCACTGGAGAAGGAAATGGCAACCCACTCCAGTGTTCTTGCCTGGAGAATCCCAGGGAAGGCGAGGCCTGGTGTGCTGCCATCTATGGGCAGCAATACAAAATAAAAAGTTTAGAAAAAAAAAATTTTTTTTAATGTTTAAATCTCTCAAACTGAATGAAATTCTACAAAATTCCTGATTAGTACCCCTTGAAGCTCCAAGTGATCAAAAATGAGGAAAGACTGAGAAATTGTCACAGGAATGTAGACTGAACAATCTAAGGTGATATGATAACTAAATGCAATGCAGTATCCCAGACTAGATCTTTGAATAGAAAATGGATGTTAGTGGAAAAACCAGTTAAATAAAATTTGACTGTACCTGGCGTGCTGTAGTCCATGGAGTCTCAAAGAGTCAGACATAACTTAGAGACTGAATAACAACAATGTACTAATATTTTAACTAATGTACCAATGTTGGCTTTTCAGTTTTGACACACATATCATGGTAATATAAACTAACAACAGTGAAGATTGAGAGAAGGATATCATGGAAGAGTCTGTAACTATCTCTATAACTTTTCTATAAACCTAAAATAAACCACAAATTTTTTAAAGTTTATATATATATATTTTTAATTAGGAGAAAGCTTTCTGACCTCATGCAAGTGTTCTTAGACATGGCACCAAAAGCATGATTCATAATGTAAAAAACTGATAAACCAAACTGTATCAAGTTTTAAAAACTTTATTCTAGAAAAGACACTAGGAAGAGAATGAAAAGATAAACTACTGTCTAGAGAAAATATTTGCATTTAGAATGTATTTTTAAAACTCTCAAAACACAACAATAAGAAAACAACTCAGTTAAAGTGGGCAAAAGACTTGCAGACATTTCACCATAGAGTATATTCACATCAAATAACACATGAAAGATATTCAAAATTAAAATTAGGATGAGATATTCTCATCTAACAACACATCTGTTAGAATAGCTAAAACTAAAAAAACTGACATGAAATGCTATTGTGGATACAGAGCAACTGAAACTCTCATACATTGTTAGTGGGAATGCAAAATGGTACATCACTTTGGAAATCAGTTCGGCTGTTTCCTATAAAGTTAAATATACACTTAGCATGTGACTGGGCTTCCCTGTGACTTAATCACACCCTAGGTACTTACCCAAGTAATCTAAAAATATATTTTCATATAAAAGATCTACACAAAAATATTTACAGCAGCTCTACGCATAAATTTACAATCCAAGCAATAAATCTATTATCCCTCAACAGGGGAATGAGTAAACAAACTACGGTATATCACTACAGTAGAATACTACTAATAGAAAGGAACAAGCCACTGATATAAAGCCACTTCAAGTGATCTCAAAAGTGTTATGCTGAGTGAAAGAAGGCAGTCTCATATGGTCACTATTTGACCCCATCTCTATGAAACTCCTGAAGGTCGAAACTTACAGTGATTAAGGACATGTTAGTGACTGCCACATATTAGAATGGAGAAGAGGAGTTTGGGGGAGGTTACAGAACTATCCTATACTCTGTGGTACCAGCTTTAAAAACTATAGGGGACTTCCCTGGTGGTCCAGTAATTAAGAATCCACCCTGCAATGCAGGGGACATTGGTTCAATTCCTGGCTGGGGAACTAAGATCTCACATGCCCCCAGGCCCACACACTCTGGAGCCTATATACTGTGAAACACAAAAAAGATTCCAGGTACTGCAACTAAGACTCAACACAGCCAATAAGTAAATATTTTTAAAAACTTGTATACAAATGCACATGAAAAAGAAAAACCTGAAAGTGTTAGTTGCTCAGTTATGTCTGACTTTTTGCAATCCTATGTACTGTCTAGCCCTTTAGGCTCTCCTGTCCATGGGGTTTTCCAGGCAAGAATACTGGATTGAGAAGCCATTCCTGGGCAGGGACTGAACATGGGTTTCCTGTATTGCAGGCAGATTCTTTACCATCTGAGCCACCAGGGAATGTACATGGTGGCATTATTTTCACTCTAATGGCAAAAAGCAAAGAGGAGATAAGGAGCCTCTTGTTGGGGGTAAAAAAGGAGAGTAAAAAAGCTACCTTAAAATTCAATATTCAAAAAACGAAGATCATGGCGTCTGGTCCCATCACCTCATGGCAGACAGATGGGAAAAAACTGGAAATGGTGATGGATTTTGTTTCCTTGGGCTTCAAAATTACTGCAGAGTGAGTATAGCCATGAAATTAAAAAATACCTGCTCCTTGGAAGAAAAGCTATGAAAAACATAGACAATGTATTAAAAAGCAGAGACATCATTTGCCAACAAAGGTCTGTATAGTCAAAGCTATGGTAGTCACGTATGGATATGAGAACTAGACCATAAAGAAGGCTGAGAGCTGAAGAACTGATGCCTTCAAATTGTGGTGCTGGAGATGACTCTTAAGAGTCTTTTCGACTGCAAGGAGATCAAACCAGTCAATCTTAAAGAAAATCAACCCTAAAGATTCACTGGAGTGACTGATACTGAAGCTGAAGTTCCAATACTTTGGTTACCTGATGCGAGGAGCCTACTCACTGGAAAAGACCCTGATTCTGGGTAAGACTGAAAGGGGCAAGAGAAGGGGGCAAAAGAGCATGAGATGGTTAGATTGCATTACAGACTCAATGGACATGAGCTTGACCAAACTCTGGGAGATAGTTAAGGACAGGGATGTTTGGCACACTTCAGTCCGGCAAAGAGTTGGATACAACTTAGCAACTGAATAACATATGTGTTAAAGTTCAGTGAACATCACAAAAAAGTCCAACTTACTGTATGTTAATTTCTAAAATAAAATTTTATAAAAATGGGAACTACTAACAAGTGATTTTCATTAATACATAAACAAATCACTAACAAGTGATTCATTAATCTAATACAAAGAAAGATTTCATGAATTCACTCAATGAATATTTAACCATGGACTATGTGTCAGTACACTTTTTTGAAATATTAAAAAGCTGAACAGAAATTATATAATAGCATTGCAATTTATATATATATATATATATATAATGTGTTATTATCTTATTAAATCCTCACAAATACTCTCAAAGGTACATATTATTTATTATTTTGACTTCACCAACTTAGAAACCAAATCAGCGAAATTAAGTTTTGCCCAAAGTTTCTGAGGTAATAGGTACCTGAGCTATAAATTAAATATTAGTTTGTCTAATTCACTGCCTGGCCAAACAGTAGATCAATTAATGCTGAATGAATGAATGTAAATGCAAACTCTATGACACCATGCTGCCTTCTGATATATTTTGTCATATTAAATGTATGTATTTATATTCTAAAAGATAAGAGAATCAGGATGGGGACTTCCCTGGTGGCTCAGTGGTAAAGAATCTGCCTGCCAATGCAGGAGACAGGGGTTCAATCCCTAGTCCAGGAAGAGCCCACATGCCAAGGAGCAACTAAGCCCATGTACCACTACTGAGACTGTGCTCTAGAGCCAGTTAGCCACAGCTACCGAAGCCCACGTGACCTAGAGCCTGTGCTCCACAATAAGAGAAGCCATGGCAGTAAGAAGTCCACATGATGCGACTACAGAGTAGCTTCTCCTCACAGCAACTAGAGAAATTCTGCATAGCAACAGAGACTCTGTACAGCAAAAATAAATAATAATAATGAATAACAGGACTATTTATGAAACATTATCCAGTTTACTGCCTATGCAAATAATTTTATGTGTCACATAATCTACTTGATATAATAATCACAATGGAATGAAACACAGATTATCATTCTTCCCCTTCCTTAGAAATTCTTTAATTAAAAAAAAAATAAAAAGACTGACTCAGGCCAACAGAGTAAATTAAAACCAGTATACAAATTTCCTTTAACTAGGTCTTCTTCTTGACCATATAATTATGCTTAGGCCATTTTGGTGGTAGTATGTTTTAACGCTAACATCTCCAAAAATAAAGAAATGCTGTGAATAAATGAAAAAAATTAAAAGAACTTCAGAGAGATTACAAGACTTTTTAAATGTGATATTCTTAAATTAACACATCACATTTATAACTAAGATACAATCGAGTTTTGATGTTATAACTGAGATCAACATTTTATGTTAATTCAATTTTCAACAATATATATGAAGTTTTCTATATTTAACTGTTCTATGCTAGTCATCAGAATCATAGTTAAGTACAACCTGGACTATGACTACTGTGCAAAAGAGTTAACAGCCTGTGACTGCTACCCTTAGAAAGGCCTACTTGCAAGGCTAACCTCTGGCTGGTATTTGGATTTGGGGAGGGGTCACATCATTTATCCTAACTGATAAAGTTATTGTGCCTAAATTGTACAAACAACATGGTTTAAACAGCAGGTTTACCTGCTCTCCTTCTAGGAGTCTGAAGTTTTCTTATGTCACAGTTAGAAGGTACCTACGTGACATATCACTAGTTAAAAACCTGAGAGAGCTGAGCTTCTAACAAACAGGTTTCTCTAGTAGACCACATTTCATATGTATTGTCACAACTTGTTGCTAAGGGAATTCAGTATGCCCTGTGTGACTCCACTAGGAAAGGACTCTTAAACACTTGCACTTCCTCCAAACTTTGCCTCAGGCATTTTTCCCCTGTGCTGATTTTGCTTTGCATTCTGTCACTGTAAGAAATCCTAGCAGTAAGAGCAACTATCAATACATGCTGAGTCCTGTGCGAATTCCCAGTAAATCATCTATCTTGCGGGCAGTCTGGGGGCCTCCCTGACATACATTCTAAGTTATTTGTGTAAAATGTATACTTACCATCTTACCAGGCAATGTGCTCTGGGAGGAAAGTCATTATTCATACACAGCAAATCTTGCATAGATTGTGGAATAACATCTATAGAAACATTTGATAATGAACAAGTGAATACATTCATTCAAAGGCAGAATTGCATCGTATAATTAAAAGATATCATTCTATAACACGTCTTGCTAGTCCATGTAGTTTTGCGACTGCTTAAGGATTTACATCTAGGGCTAAACTTAAACTTTGGAAGGACACTGATATCTCTCTCTCACTCTCTTTACTTAAAAAAAAAAACACACAAAAAAACAAGCTAGTCTATAAAATATATATATATCATTCCCTATATATATATATATATATATATCTCATTCCCATTATATATATATATATATATAATTCCCATATATCATTCCCACTATGGTATTTTCCATTCTTCTAAATCATGACTGAAATAATTCTTCATT
>SJYC01025509.1:0-10537 GCA_006408675.1 Madoqua kirkii | reverse complement strand
CCTATTTGGAACCAGTCTGTTGTTCCATGTCCAGTTCTAACTGTTGCTTCTTGACCTGCATACAGATTTCTCAAGAGGCAGGTTAGGTGGTCTGGTATTCCCATCTCTTAAATAATTTTCCACAGTTTCTTGTGATCCACACAGTCAAAGGCTTTGGCATAGTCAATAAAGCACAAATAGATGTTTGTCTGGAACTCTCTTGTTTTTTCCATGATCCAGCAGATGTTGGCAATTTGATCTCTGGTGCCTCTGCCTTTTTCTAAAACCAGCTTGAACATCAGGAGTTCACGGTTCACATATTGATGAAGTCTGGCTTGCAGAATTGGTTGCAAAAATGGTTACATTTCATAAATTTTTAAAATTAGAAAAATACATGACAATAAATTATAAAAGTCTCAAATCTAATAACATCACTAGGTAGTACAGAGCATTGTTGGAGATCAGAAATTGCTTCAGAAAAAAGCAAATCTGTAAAATCAACTGAAGTGACATGACATCTGTAGCATTCATTTGCTTAATAGGTTCTGTGAGTTTCTTTATCGACCTCTGGCATTCAAATATTTTCATTTAAATATCAACTTCATTGGAAAACATTTTAATTAAAAGTTTCAAACAGCCCCCTTACATAATATAATCATAAAAAAGAATCTTTACCACAAAGCTTCTAGTCTCCTATTGCCCTTCTTTCCACTGGAGAAGTCTATATTTATTACCGCATAGCACCACCAAGAGGCAGAAATACCAACTCAGCAACTTCCAAGTACAGAGAGCCCCAAACTAGATAAGAAAATGTGAGGAATGATTCTGTGAGTCACTGAGTTTTTAAAAGTGTTGTTTGGACTATACCTATCATATAACATCCAGCAGTTTTTTGTATCTTGGAAAGGCATATATAATTCTGAATGTTTTTGTGAGGAGAATGAGTACCACATATCCTACAAATCACAGAAAACTAACCAACCTGATCACACGGATCACAGCCTTGTCTAATTTAATGAAACTATGAGCCATGCCATGTAGGGCCACCCAAGACGGATGGGTGATGGTGAAGAGTTCTGACAAAACGTGTTCCACTGGAGAAGGGAATGACAAACCATTTCAGTATTCTTGTCTTGAGAACCCCATGAACAGTATGGCAGAATGAAAAGGAAATAAGGAGCCTCTTGATGAAGGTGAGAGAAGACAGTGAAAAAGTTGGCTTAAAACTCAACATTCAAAAAACTAAGATCATGGCATCTGGTCTCATCCCTTCGTGGCAAATAGATGGGGAAACAATAGAAACAGTGACAGACTTTATTTTCTTGGGCTCCAGAATCACTGCAGATGTTGACTGCAGCCATGAAATTAAAAGACATGCTCCTTCAAAGAAAAGCTATGACCAACCTAGACAGCGTATTAAAAAGAAGAAAATTACTTTGCCAACAGAGATCCATACAGTCAAAGCTATGGTTTTCCCAGTAGTCACGTATGGATGTGAGAGTTGGACTATAAAGAAAGCTGAGTGCCAAAGAATTGATGCTTTTGAACTGTGGTGTTGAAGAAAACTGTTGAGAGTCCCTTGAACTGCAAGGAGATCAAGCTAGTCCATCCTAAAGGAAATCAATCCTGAATATTCATTGGAAGGACTAATGCTGAAGCTGAAACGCCAATACTCTGGCCACCTGATAGGAAGAGGCAACACATTAGAAAAGACCCTCATGCTGGTAAAGTCTAAAGGCAGGAGAAGGGGATGACAGAGAGTAAGATCATTGGATGGCATCACCGACTCAATGGACATGAGTTTGAACAAGCTCTAGGAGTTGGTGAAAGACAGGGAAGCCTGGTGTGCTACAGTACATGGGGTCGCAAAGAATCAGACACAACTGAGTGACTAAACAATAACATGCCACATATCAAAATCTATGATTTTTTTTATATGTTAGGTTTCTTTAAACTGAGGTTAACCTATGTTAAATTAAGATACCTATAACCTAAACCAAAAGTCTCAAACTGGAATAAGCAATGATACACATAAGAACTTGGTTTGTTAGGAAGAAAGCACACTATAAAGCAGTGAAATCTAAAACTAAGGTAGAGGGAGAAGTCCAGAAAATGAGACAGAAGTTCCATTGCAAGCTGGCAAAAAAGCTGAAAAAAACTTTGTTTTTTTTGTTTTTTAAATTGAAATGTACTTGGTTTACAATGTGTTAGCTTCTGATATATAGCAAAGTAATTCAGTTATATATTCTTTTTCATACTCTATTCCATTATGGTTTAGTACAGGATATTGAATACAGTTACCTGTGCTATCCCCTGGAGAAGGAAATGGCAATCCACTCCAGTATTCTTGCCTGGAGAATCCCATGGACCGAGAAGCCTAGTAGGTTACAGTCCACGGGGTTGCAAAGAGTCGGACTCGACTGAGCGACTTCACCTAGACCTGTGTGCTATACAATAGGACCTTGCTCTTTATTCATTCTATATATAATAGTTGGTATCTGCTAGTCCCAAACTCCCAATCCAACCCTCCCCTACATCCCCTCCCCCTTGGCAACCACAAATCTGTTTTCTATGCCTTTGAGACTGCTTCTGTTTCATATATAAGTTCATTTGGTTCTAGAATCCCATGGACCAAGAAGCCTAGTAGGTTACAGTCCACAGGGTCACAAAGAGTCGGACTCGACTGAGTGACTTCACCTAGACCTTTCTCTTTCTGATTTGCTTCACCTGGTATGATAATCTCTAGATCCACCCATGTTGTTACAAATGACATTATGAAATATTATTTTAAAATGAGACAAAAGTAGACTTGCCTGGTGGTCCAGCGGTTAAGACTTGGCATTTTTCACTGCAGCGGGCATATATTCAATCCCTGATCAGAGAACTAAGATCTTGCATGCCTCATAGCACAGCCAAAACAATTTTTTTATTAAATAATTTTAAAAGAAACTATATTTATTTTAAAAACCTATGTTTTTAAAAATGATAGCAAGAAACATCATTTGATCCTACTCCTGCATTCTAGGTACCATGACTGTCAACCTTACCAAACAGCTATCTCAAGGTGGATTTGGTTGTATTTGACATAGAGGACATCCAGATTCTGTATGCAGAATAAACTTAAGACAATTTAGCTTGATTGAAAAATAACAATGTAACCTCCCTCCTTCAATTCCATTATACAGTCACTTATAAAGACTAGATTTACTATTAGAACCAGAAAGGTCAGCTTTTAGTTCAGAATTAATCTAATAATTCAAATATAACTTCGGATGGTCCTATTCAGACAATAAAAAGAAACAAGCACACAGACTGGAAAGAAACTACTGCACAACTGCACTCATCTCACATGCTAGTGAAGTAATGCTCAAAAATCTCCAAGCCAGGCTTCAGCAATACGTGAACTGTGAACTTCCAGACGTTCAAGCTGGTTTTAGAAAAGGCAGAGGAACCAGAGATCAAATTGCCAACATCCACTGGATCATTAAAAAAGCAAGCAAGTTCCAGAAAAACATCTATTTCTGCTTTACTGACTATGCCAAAGCCTTTGAATGTATGGATCACAAGAAACTGAAAGGAGAAAATTCTGAAGGAGATGGAAATACCAGATCACCTGACCTGCCTCTTGAGAAATCTGTATGGAAATCAGGAAGAAACAGTTAGAACTGGACATGGAACAACAGACTGGTTCCAAATAGGAAAAGGAGTATGTCAAGGGTATATATTGTCACCCTGCTTATTTAACTTCTATGCAGAGTACATCATGAGAAATGTGGGGCCGGAAGAAGCACAAGCTGAAATCAAGATTGCTGATAGAAATATCAATAACTTCAGATATGCAGATGACACCGCCTTGAGGGCAGAAAGTGAAGAATAACTAAGGAGGCTCTTGATAAAATTGAAAGAGGAGAATAAAAAGTTGGCTTAAAGCTCAACATTCAGAAAACGAAGATCATAGCGTATGGTCCTATCACTTCACGGCAAATAGACGGGGAAACAGTGGAAACAGTGACAAACTTTATTTTGGGGGGCTCCAAAATCACTGCAGATGGTGATTGCAGCCATGAAATTAAAAGATGCTTGCTCTCTTGAGAAAAGTTATGACCAACCTAGACAGCATATTAAAGAGCAGAGATATTCCTTTGTCAACAAAGGTCTGTCAAGTCAAGGCTATGGTTTTTCCAGTAGTCGTGTATGGATGTGAGAGTTGTACTATAAAGAAAGCTGAGCACCGAAGAATTGATGCTTTTGAACTATGGTGTTGGAGAAGACTCTTGAGAGTCCCTTGGACTGCAAGGAGGTCCAACCAGTCCACCCTAAAGGAGACCAGTCCTGGATGTTCATTGGAAGGACTGATGTTGAAGCTGAAACTCCAATACTTTGGCCACCTGATGTGAAGAGCTGACTGATTTGAAAAGACCCTGATGCTGGGAAAGATTGAGGGTAGGAGGAGAAGGGGACAACAGAGGATGAGATGGCTGGATGGCATCACCAACTCAATGGAATGGGTTTGGGTAGACTCCAGCAGTTGGTGATGGATAGGGCGGCCTGGCGTGCTGCCGTTCATGGGGTCACAAAGTGTCTGACATGACTGAGCGACTGCACTTAACTGAACTGAGATAATACAGAATAATACATAAGTGATCTGGAAGACAGAATAATGGAAAATACACAATCAGAACAGCAAAAAGAAAAACATTTTAAAAATGAGAAAAATTTAAGGGACCTTTGGTACATCAAGCATATTAACGTTCACATTATAGCGGTCCCTGAAGGAGAGAGAAAGGAGTAAAAAATGTATTATATTTTATCAAATTATGATTGTGACTGAAAACTTGACAAAGTAGAAGGAAATATACATTCAAGTACAGGAAGCACAGAAAGTTCCAAACAAAATGAACCCAAAGAGACCCACAACAAGACAATATGATAGTTAAAATGGCAAAAGTAAAAGAGATTCTAAAGGCAGCAAGAGAAAAACAGTCACATACAAAGGAACTCCCAAAGGCTATCAGCTGATTTTTCTACAGAAGCTTTTCAGGCCAGAAGGGAGCAGTGTGAAACCTTCAACCTTGGATACTCTGCTCAGCAAGGTTATCATTTAGAACTGAAGAAGGAATAAAAAAACTTCTCTGACAAGCAAAAACTAAAAGAGTTCATCAATACTAAACCAACCCAACAACAAGTGTTAAAGGGTCCTGTAAGTGGAAAAGAAAAGGCTACAAAATGAAGTAAGAATTTACAGGAAAGGAAAAACTCCACTCATAAAGGCTCATAGTTTAAGTGGATCTATCACTTAAACTAGTATGAAAATTAAAAAGATAAAAAAACGTAAAACAACTATAACTACATGAAACAATTAAAGAGATAAATCAAAGTGTCAGTTGCTGAGTTGAGTCAGACTCTTTGCAACCCCATGGACAGTAGTCTTCCAGGCTCCTCTGTCCATGGGATTCTCCAGGCAAGAATACTGGAGTGGAGTGGGTTGCCATGCCATCCTCCAGGGGATCTTCCTGACCCAAGGATTTAACCTGGGTCTCCTCTATTGCAGGCAGATTCTTTACCAACTGAGCCACCAGGGAAGGGATAAATATGAAAATGTAAAATGTAATTTCAAAAAGCATTAAACGTCAGGAAGGGTAATTTTAAAAAATGTAGATCTTTTAAGATGAGTTTGAACTAAAATGACTATTGGTTTAAAACAAGTAGGTATAGTTAGAGGTCAAAATACATGAACCACTCAGTCACCACAAATCAAAACTCTAAAACAGACAAACTAGAGAGAAAGGAACCCAAGCATACCACTAAAGAAAATCATCAAATCACAAGGGAAGAAAAGAAAAGAAAAGAATGGAGACTTATCCCCCCCAACACACACACACAATGAAAACAGGTAACAAAATAAGTATATACATTTCAATAACCATTTTAAATGCCAACAGACTAACAATTCTAATTAAAAGACATAACACAACTTATAGGATTAAAAAAAAAAAGACCTATCTAAACACTAAATTCAAGGAACTCACCTCAAAGCTAAAACAGACTAAGAGGAGATGGAAGAGTTATCTCATGCCTATGGTAATGACAAGAAAGGTAGGGAACGATATTCATATGAGACACAGTTGACTTTAAAAGTCTACAACAAAAGAAAAAGGGGCATTATATAATAATAAAGGAATTAATACAAGGGGGAACATAACATTTATTATTGTATGCACACCTAATACTGCTGCTGTTGCTGCTGCTGCTAAGTCACTTCAGTCGCGTCCGACTTTGTGCGACCCCACAGACGGCAGGCCACCAAGCTCCCCTGTCCCTGGGATTCTCCAGGCAAGAACACTGGAGTGGGTTGCCATTTCCTTCTCCAATGCATGAAGTGAAAAGTGAAAGTGAAGTAGCTCAGTTGTGTCCAACTCTTAGTGACCCCATGGACTGTAGCCCACCAGGCTCCTCTGTCCATGGGATTTTCCAGGCAAGAGTACTGGAGTGGGGTGCCATTAATACAGTTGCACCTAAATATATAGAGCAAATATTAACAGACATAAAAGGAAAAACTGATAATAATACAGTACTAGTAGGGGAGTTTAATACCACATATAACTTGAGAGATGATCCAATGAGGAAGTAGTAATCTTAAATGACATGTTAGGCAAGTTAGGCTTAATAGAGATGTATACAACATCCTATCCAAAACTGGCATAATAAACATTTTTTTCAAGTCAACATGAAATGGTCTCCAGGACAGATAACAAGCTAGGCCACAAAACAAGTCTCAACAAATTTAAGAGGCTAGAAATAATAAGTTTTTTTTCAGCCAAGTCAGTATATTAGATGTTAATTACAGGAAAGAAAATGGGAAAAAAACACAAACACATGGAGACTGAACAAAATGGTATTAAAAAAAAGTCAGTGGGTCAAGATTTCCCTAGTGGACCAGTGGCTAAGACTATATGCTCCCAATGCAGGGGGTCCAGTTCAATTCCTGGTTGGGGAACTAGATCCCACACCTGCAACTAAATGAGTTCACAAGCCACAGCTAAATCCGGTGAAAGTAAAGTGTTAATCACTCAGTCATGCCCAGCTCTTTGTGACCCCTTAGACTATAGCCCAGCAGGCTCTTCTGTCTATGGAATTCTCCAGGAAAGAATACTAGAGGGGGGTGCCATTTTCTCTTCCAGGGGATCTTTCCAACCCAGGGATGGAACCCAGGTCTCCTGCACTGCAGGCAGATTCTAAACATCTGGTGCAGCCACATGTACAATAATTTTTTTTAAGTTCATAAAAAAACAGGCCAGTAAAAAATATCGAAGACGAGATTAGAAAATACCTCAAGATAAGTGGAAATCAAAATACAAATTTCCAAAATCTACGGGATGCAGCAAAAGCAGTTCTAAGAGGGAAGTTGGTAACAATACAAGCCTTCCTCAAGAAATAAAAACAATCTTAAACAACCTAATTTATCATCTAAAGGATTTAGAAAAAGAAGAAAAATCAAAGCCCAAGGTCAGCAAAACGAAGGAAACAACAAAGAGAGGAAAAATATAAACAGATAAAAAAAGTAATGAGAGAAAAATAATCAATAAAATAAATAAAAGCTATTTTTTTTTCAATTGTTCCTCTCCAATTTTATTGTTTGTCTAATTTTTAGCAGAGTATAGAAGGAAATACTCATCTTTGTAGAAGAGTGACAGGTTTGAGTAAAATACTAATGCACATATTCATACCTATGCATGTTTTAATTGTATGCTATTATAATTTTTAATTGGGTTAATCTTCTTTTAAAAATTATCATAAAGGACTTTCCTACCATAATGTACTTTTGAAACATATACTGGTTCACGTGAAACAATAGGTTCTGAAGGGATAGGAGGAGGACCTGATGTTTCTGAAATTCTTGGTTCAGGTTCATTCAGCTGTAGAAGCTCATTAAGAGCTAATTTTGCTGCATTGGATCTAGACACCTTTTTGTTTTGTCCCAGTCCAGTCTTGTATTGAATACTATCCACCACAGCACAGAAAGCAAAATATGGTCCCATTACATTACCTGTTGTCACTGTTTCCTTCAGGTCAAGCTGAAGCCACTGCATTTGTGCAAACTGGTGCAAGGCTGATACAGGATTTATCTCTCCACGTTTGTATTTCAATATAAATTCTTTAGGTATTTTTTTTTTTTGGAGGAAGGACAGGATTTGAAATAGATAAAAGACCTTTGGAAAGCAATGGTTCTGGAAAATCACATTTGTATTTCATTATAAATTCTTTCGGTATTTTTTTTTTTTTTGGAGGAAGGACAGGATTTGAAATAGATAAAAGACCTTTGGAAAGCAATGGTTCTGGAAAATTACCCATCACTGTGTATCCTTGGATGCCATGTTTGACAGGCTATAACTTTCTGAGGAATATCCTGTGGGTGTAGTTACCGTCTGGGCTAATGGCTGAACTGGCAACTTCGTTTTCATCATTTGGGCAAAGCTAGGGACCCGAGGCCTCTGAAACCAGTCATTGCTGCCAGACATGTTCTCACCAGTATTGTCCTTCTTGCCTGGCCGGCCGGACTTCACTGATGGGAAGCTCTGATCGAGCCGCAGGTCAGGTCGCAGGCTGGGGGCTAGTCAGCCAGCCGACGACGCCACCGTTGCTTCTTTCTCCCGGCCTCAACCTCTCACTTCAGATGGCTTGGCCCAAGAGTCACGTGGCCAGAAGGGCATCTTTCAAAAGCCACCTCGTGGAGTCACCACAGGACCAGGGTGGACGCCCCATGCAGGCCTCATCCCAAAAGCTATGTTTTTTAAAGATAAGCAAAGAGAAATATGTATGCAGGTCAGGAAGCAACAGTTAGAACTGGACATGGAACAAGAGACTGGTTCCAAATAGGAAAAGGAGTATGTCAAGGCTGTATATTGTCACCCTGCTTATTTAACTTCTATGCAGAGTACATCATGAGAAACGCTAGACTGGAAGAAACACAAGCTGGAATCAAGATTGCTGGGAGAAATATCAATAACCTCAGATATGCAGATGATACCACCCTTATGGCAGAAAGTGAAGAGGGGCTAAAAAGCCTCTTGACGAAAGTGAAAGAGGAGAGTGAAAAAGTTGGCGTAAAGCTCAACATTCAGAGAATGAAGATCATGACATCCAGTCCCATCACTTCACGGGAAATAGATGGGGAAACAGTGAAAACAGTGTCAGACTTTATTTTTGGGGGCTCCAAAATCACTGCGGATGGTGACTGCAGCCATGAAATTAGAAGACGCTTACTCCTTGGAAGAAAAGTTATGACCAACCTAGATAGTATATTTAAAAGCAGAGGCATTATTTTGCCAATAAAGGTCTGTCTAGTCGAGGCTATGGTTTTTCCAGTGGTCATGTATGGATGTGAGAGTTGGACTGCGAAGAAGGCTGAGTGCCGAAGAAT
Source organism: Madoqua kirkii (assembly GCA_006408675.1). NCBI lineage: Eukaryota > Metazoa > Chordata > Mammalia > Artiodactyla > Bovidae > Madoqua > Madoqua kirkii. Next base: position 1,137 of record SJYC01025509.1, on the reverse strand, counting down.
TGATGCTTTTGAACTGTGGTGTTGGAGAAGACTCTTGAGAGTCCCTTGGACTGCAAGGAGATCCAACCAGTCCATCCTAAAAGAGATCACTCCTGGGTGTTGATTGGAAGGACTGATGCTAAGGCTCAAACTCCAGGACTTTTGGCCACTTCATGCGAAGAGTTGACTCACTGGAAAGACCCTGATGCTGGGAGGGATTGGGGGCATGAGGAGAAGGGGATGACAGAGGATGAGATGGCTGGATGGCATCACCGACTCGATGGACATGAGTTTGGGTAAACTTTAGGAGTTGGTAATGGACAGGGAGGCCTGGCGTGCTGCAGTTCATGGGATCGCAAAGAGTTGGACACGACTGAGCGACTGAATTGAAGGTGTAGAGAAAAGGGAACTCTTGTTCACTACTGGTGGGAATGTAAACTGGTGCCACCACTATGTAAAACAGTATGGAGGCACCCAAAATATTCAAATACAGAACTACCATATGACCCAGCAATTCCACTCGTATTTATCCAAAGAAAATAATAACATGGAAAGATATATGCACCCCGCCACTGCAGTATTACAGAGTCCAAAATACATAAACAACTTAATATGGATTAATGGATAAAGAAAATGTGGTATACACATACAATGGAATATTATTTCATCACAAAAAGGAATGAAATCTTGCATATGCAACAACATGGGTAAACTCTGAGGGCACTATACTAAGTGTAACAAGTCAGATAAAAAGAAAATAATATATAAGGAAACTTCAAAAAACAACAAAAAACTAAGCTCACAGTCATAGAGAAAGGATAGTTAGTGGTCAGAGGTAGGGGAAGGGAGGTGAAATGAGTGAAGGGCATTAAAAGGTATAAACTTTCAGTTATAAAATAAGTCAATCATGGGGATAGAATGTACAGCTAGTGACTATAGTTAATAATACTGTACTGCATATTTTAAAGTTGATAAATCTTAAATTCTCAATACAAGAAAAAAATGTTACTATGTACAGTGATAGATGCTACCTAGACTTGTGGTGATCATTTTTCAATATATATAAAAATCAAATCACTCTTATATAGCCGAGACTAATAAAATGTTATATGTCAATTATACTTCCATTTAAAAAAAAAAAGGAATGGGTAATCATGG
>SJYC01025508.1:0-25239 GCA_006408675.1 Madoqua kirkii | reverse complement strand
TGGAGAAGACTCTTGAGAGTCCTTTGGACTGCAAGGAGGTACAACCAGTCCATCCTAAAGGAGATCAGTCCTGAGTGTTCATTGGAAGGACTGATGTTGAAGCTGAAACTCCAATACTTTGGCCACCTGATGCAAAGAGTTGACTCATTTGAAAAGACTAATGCTGGGAAGATTGAGGGCAGGAGGAGAAGGGGACAAACAGAGGATAAGATGGTTGGATGGCATCACCGACTCAATGGACATGGCTTTGGGTGAACTCCGGGTGTTGGTGATGATAGGGAGGCCTGGCATGCTGCGGTTCATGGGGTCGCAGAGTCGGACACAACTGAGCAACTGAACTGCACTGAACTGAACAAAGGCTTTGGCTGTGTAGATCACAACAAACTGTGGAAAATACTTAAAGAGACGGGAATACCAGATCACCTTACTTGCCCCTTGAGAACTCTGTATGCAGTTCAGAAAGCAAACTCTGTATGCTGGACATGGAACAAGACTGGTTCCATTCGGGAAAGAAGTACGTCAAGGCTTCCTATTTTCACCTTGCTTATTTAACTTATATGCACAGTACATCATGCAAAATGTCAGGCTGTATGAAGCACAAGCTGGAATCAAGACTGCAGGGAGAAAATATCAATAACTTCAGATATGCAGATGACACTACCCTTATGGCAGAAAGCGAAGAAGAGTTAAAGAGCCTCTTGCTCAAAGTGAAAGAGGAGAGTGTAAAAGCTGGTTTAAAATTCAACCCTCAAAAAACTAATATCATGGCATTCAGTCCCATCATTTCATGGCAAATAGATGGGGAAACAAATGGAAATGTAACGGACTTTATTTGGGGGGGGGCTCCAAAATCACTGCACATGGTAACTGCAGCCATAAAATTAAAAGACTCTTGCTCCCTGGAAGAAAAGCTATTACCAACCTAGACAGCATATTAAAAAGCAGAGATTACTTTGCTGACAAAGGTCTGTCTAGTCAAAGCTATAGTTTTTCCAGCAATCATGTATGGATGTGAGAGTTGGACTTAAAGAAAGCTGAGCACCAAAGAATTGATGCTTTTGAACTGTGGTGTTGGAGAAGACTTTTGAGAGTCCCTTGGACTGCAAGGAGATCCAACCAGTCGATCCTAAAGGAAATCGTCCAGAATATTCATTGAAAGGACTGATGCTGAAGCTGAAATTCCAATACTCTGGAGTTTGTAAAGAACTGACTCACTGGAAAAGACCCTGATGCTGGGAAAGAGTGAAGGCAGGAGAAGAAGTGGATGGCAGAAGAGAGCTGGTTGGATAGCATCACTGACTCAATGGAGAGGAGTTTGAGCACGCTTCGGGAGTTGGTGATGGACAGGGAGGCCAGGTGTGCTACAGTCCATGGGGTTACAAAGAGTCAGACATGACTGAGCAACTGAACTGAACTGATGAAAAACCTCAAACTTTTAGTTTTGAAACATTGGATGTGTCACCACTAAAACTGGGAAGAAGGCAATGATGCCTACTCTCAACAATCCTATTCAAAATTTTATTAAGGGTCCTGGTTACTGCAATAAAAATAAGAAATGAAAAGTAAAAAAAACTGAAAAAGAAGTAAATTGTCTCTTTTTGGAAACATGACTATGAATGTAGAAAATGAGAAAGAATTAACAAAAAAGATTATGAATCTTCACATTTAACCAGATCAAAACATAAAATATATAAAATTATTGTATGTCTATGAAGTAGCAAGGGCTTCCCAGGTGGCTCAGTAGTAAAGAATCCACCTGCCAAGCAGGAGACATAGGTTTGACCCCTGGCTGGGGAAGATCCCCTGGAGAAGAAAATAAAAACTCACTCTAGTATTCTTGCCAAGGAAATCCCATGGATAGAGGGGCCCAGTGGGCTATAGTCCATGGGGTCACAAAGAGTTAGAGAGGATTTAGTGACTAAATGTCACAACAACAAATGTCCTAACAAACAAATGAAAAATAAAATCAAAACCTAATTCCACTTACAACTGCATCATATAAAATATTTAGCAATAAATTAACAGAAAATATGCAAGCCCTCACCAAAAACTACAAAATACTGCTGAGATGAAGATGACTTAATAAGTGAAGAGATGTCAAGCTTCAAGATTGCCAAAAAGTTACTTCTCAAAAAAATCTATAAACTCAACACAATCCCAATCATAGGCCCAGCACAATCATAATCCTTTTTATATAAACTGACAAACTTATTCTAAAATTCATAATGGAAACATAAGGTCCTAGAATAGACAAAACAATCTAGGAAAACAACAAAAGCTAGAAAATCTGCATTACTAAATTTAGGACTTATTCTAACACTATTCAGTGGTTCTCAGTTGGAGGCAATTTTGCACCTCAGGGGACATTTGATGGCTCAGCAGTAAAGAGTCTGCTTGCAATACAAGAGACACAGGTTCAAACCCTGGGTCAGGAAGATCCCCTGGAAAAGGAAATGGCAACCCGTTCCAGTATTCTGGTCTGGGAAATCCCATGGACAGAGGAGCCTGGTGGGCTACAGTCTGAGGGGTCACAAGAGTCAGGCACAACTTAGTGACTAAACTACCACCAGATACATTTTTGGTTTTCACCACTGGGAGGGTGCTACTGAAATGTACTAGGTAGAAGCCAGAGATACTAATAAAATTCTATAGTACACAATACAGCCCCACAACAACCTGGCCCAAAACTTCAACAGTGCCAAAATTAGGAACCCTTAAACTACAATAGCCAAGACAACGTGGTTTGTTGTTGTTCAGTTGCTCAGTTGTGTCCAACTCTTTGTGAACCCAAAGATGCAGTACTCAAGACTTCCCTGTCCATCACCATTTCCTGGAGTTTGCGCAGACTCATGTCCGTTGCGTTGGTGATGCCAACCATCTCATCCTTTGTTGCCCCCTTCTCCTCCTGCCTTCACTCTTTCCTAGCATCATGGTCTTTTCCAATGAACCAGCCCTTTGCATCAGGTAGCCAAAGTATTGGAGCTGCACCGTCATTCCTTCCAGTGAACACTCAGGGTTGATTTCCTTTAGGATTGACTGATTTGATCTCCTTGCTGTCCAACGGACTCTCAAGAGTCTTCTCCAACACCACAATTTGAAGGCATCAATTCTTCGGTGTTCAACCTTTTTTACTGTCCAGCTCTCACAGCCATACATGACTACTAGAAAAACCATAGCTTAGACTATATGGACCTTTGTAGGCAAAGCAATGTCTCTGCTTTTTAGTATGTTACCTAGGTTTGTCACTGCTTTTCTATCAAGGAGCAAGTATCTTTTAATTTCATGGCTTCAGTCACCATCCACAGTGATTTTGGAGCTGAAGAAAATAAAAGTACTGATGTCACTACAATGTGCTACTGACAATCAGGATTTTCCAACAGATAAATGAAACATAATACAGATTCCAGAAGGTAAACTCCAGGTCAACTGACTGACAAAGGCATCAATGCAATTAAATGGAGAAAAAAAAGTGTTTTCAACAGAAGATGCTAGAATAAGATAGCCATGTGTAAAAACTGAACTGTGATTCCCACCTCACCACACACATCATTAGTTCACAATGGGTCGGAGACCTAAATAAAAAGCTAACATGCTAAATTCTAGAAGCATAGTATCTTTACAACTTAGCAAAACAATCTGAAGACTTAAAAAAGCAGAATACACAAAAGATTTCTACAATTCGATAAAAACCCAATTAAAATATGGGCAGGGGACTTCCTTGGTGGTCCAGTGGATAAGAGTCCACCTTCCACTGCAGGGAACATGGGTTTAGTCCCTGGTCAGGGAACTATGATTCCACATGCTGTGGGACAGCTACTAAGCCCACAGGCCAGAACTACAAAGCCCACGTGCTCTGGAACACATCTTCCTCAGCCGAAAGTAAATAAATTAAATATGGACAAAAAACTTGAATAGACATTTCATCAAAAGTGACACACAAATGGCTAACAAGCACATGAAAAAAATGGTCAGTACCAATATGTATCACAAAATACAAAAGTAAAACAAGAAAGAGAAATACAAATAAACTCCACAAACTACAAAACGACTGTGCATATATGTGCTCAGTCACTCAGTTGTGTCCAACTCTTTATGATCCCATGGATTGTAACACACCAGGCTCCTCTGTCCATGGAATTTTCAGGAAAGAATACTGGAGTGGGTTGCCATTTCCTATACCCATTGGAAGACTAAAATTTACAGGACTGAAAACAAGCAATTGTTGGTGAAAATATGAAACTACCCCAGCTTTCACATACTGCTGGTGGTTAGGTAAAATGTACAACAGCTGTGGCAGTTTCTCATAAAGTTAAGTATACACTTACCCTAGGACCCAGTAACTCTACTCGGATATTTACCCAAGAGAAATAAAAACTTATGTCTACAAAAGGCCTCACATAAGAATGGTCTCCTTTATTCGTAACAGTGAATACATCTGTCAACAAGTAATGCACTGTGGTATATTCATACAGCAGACCACTATTTAGCAATTAAAAAAATGATAATCCAACAACTTAAATAATCTCAAATACTATGTAAAACAAGCCAGCAGAAAGAGTATGGTACTATATGATAACATGCATATCCGGTTGCAGAGTAGGCAAAGTAATCTAGGGTTTAAAAGAAAAAAGGAAAAGAACAGCAGATACCTTGGCAGGGCAGGGGGCATGGGCGCAGCATGAATGAGGAACATGGACATCAAGTGGAAAGGTTCACTACAGACATTTCTGGGATGACAAAAATGTCCAGTATCTTGAGTGAAGATGCTTAAATGATGTAAACATTTATCAAAATAAGCAATTTTGTGCATTATGTATATTTGATATAAAACAACTACTTTTTAAAAATCTAGTAGGGAGAGGAGTAGACAGATAATATTGAAATAAGAAATTGAAGAACTGCTGAACCTGAGTGACAGGCACATAAGGGTTTATTATACTATTTTTGTTTACCTTATATATGCCTGAAACTTTCCATAATCAAAGGTATTTAAAAAATAACTTCTCTCAATTCCCTCTCAGTGGAGGAAGAAAACTAATAATCAACTGTTCTTGACATAAATTACAATCTTACTTATTTCTCTGAATTTTCTTTATGCTGAATAATCCATCCCTTACACTTTAATCTTATTCACCACAGCACAGCTCGCCTTGAAATCGGTTCAGATTTTCCATGACTGACTTACTTATTACTACCTGTAGGGAGAAAAGGACTGGAAAGAGCTAACCCTCCTTTCGCCCATACTACCTAATAGCAATATGATACCTACACTGAATATATTTCCTAACTCAAATCCCAACATGAACTTAGCATCTAGAATTTTAATAATTTTAATCTTATTACCTCCCTCTCGTGAGAATTCATTTGCAATGGCAAATAAGGACTTTATGCTATTGACTATTTCTTCAGATATGGCACAAAAAGGATACCCAGTGAATATGTGTAAATCAAATATTTAAGAAATATAACATCAGAGCTCACAAATACACAGTTTAGCTCTCTTATTGATAGTACAAATTATTTCCCACCTCAGTTATATCCATTGTGTTTTGCCTTTAACCTCATTGGCATGTATGTCTTCAAGCGGAATAGATCTGTGTTTAAAAACTTCACATCTCCTCTTTACTCAAAAATGTAATCATATAATAACTTAAAACAGTAAGTCAATTTTAATCTATAAATTTCACTGTATGAAGTGATGTGATTTCTATATACATTTTTTAAATTTACTTTTTCTGCTCTTACTCATATGGACAATGAAAAAAGTCACAATGCTTTGAAAATTTCAAATTCTGGTAAACCACCATAAAGCTAAAAATCTCTGCTGCTGCTACTAAGTCGCTTCAGTCGTGTCCGACTCTGTGCAACCCCATAGACGGTAGCCCACCAGGCTCCCCCATCCTTGGGATCCTCTAGGCAAGAACACTGGAGTGGGTTGCCATTTCCTTCTCCAATGCATGAAAGTGAGAAGTGAAAGTGAAGTTGTTCAGTCATGTCTGACTCTTAGCGACCCCATGGACTGCAGCCCACCAGGTTCCTCCGTCCATGGGATTTTCCAGGCAAGAGTACTGGAGTGGGCTGCCATTGCCTTCTCCACTAGACATATGAAAATTCAGAGTTCCTTAAAAACAGCTAAAGTGCAGTTAAGAATAGATTTTTAACAAAAACAAAGATTACTTGAAAAAACTTTGTCTAACAAAGCACCTATATAAGCCCAAGACCAAGTTGTTAGTTCCCTCCCGTGAAATACAGGAAATCAAGGTTTGTTCTCAGAGTATGTGCTTCAGTAAACATTTGTATTATGGTTTATAAGCAAAACCATCATTATCTTGGATTAGGATTTTCAAACATTCTAAGGGAGAAAGCACAAGAAAAGTAACCATCAAGAGAAGCAGAAATAAAATTACTCACAAAGAACGACATTATACATATAAAATTTTATTATTAAAAAGCAGTTCAGAAATATCTTACAAATATTAATTGCCACAGATTCAAATCCAAGTTCTTCCAGAAGCCATTTTATAGTCATAAATTATACATAACTTTTAGAACATTTACTTTAAATGTACCAAACGCAGCAAAAGACTTAAAGACAGACGTTTCAAAGCAAATACTCATTTAGAGACACCAGCAAATAGATCTGACCTTTTCAAGTGGCTTTCCCAAAGAGTTTCCAATCAATTTCCAATCATTCAAGACTTCTTCAACTTTGGAAATAAACCTAGGAAGGAGGAAAAAACTTTCAAACTATGTAATCACATTTTTTTCCTATTGTTACACAATTGCTTTAGGTTATTTTTTTTTTAACACTTTTAACAGAAGGCTTGTAAAGTTTAGTATTGTTATTGTAAATTTATCAACGTGGAACAAAAAACAAAAAAGTAATCTTTAGCCCAATAATTCTTAGATTTTAATTTTCTTTAGATTTTTTTAAAGTCTTAGATTTTTTTTCATTTTTTAAAAATCTACTGCTCACCCAACGTCATTCTGGTTTCTATAAAATAAAAATAAATCTCTCCATATTGAAATGAAAATAGTAAACCTGGGACACAAGTAAAAACTGACGGACTGAAATGATATTATTAAGGATAATTGGGCTTTCCCAAGTGGTGCTACTGGTAAAGAACCTGCCTGCCAATGCAGGAGACATAAGAGAGACACAGGTTCAACAGCCGGGTCAGGAAGATCCCCGGGAGGAGGGCATGGCAACCGACTCCAGTATTCTTGCCTGCCATGGACGGAGGAGCCTGGCAGCCTACAGTCCATAGGGTCGCAGAGTCGGACACCTCTGAAGTGACTAAGTACACACACACAAACGGGCTTCCTAGGTGGCACGTGGAAGAAAGAATCCACCTTCCAATGCAGGAGACCTAAGAGACAGGGTTCAATCTCTGAGTAAGGAAGATTCCCTGGAGTGGAAATGGCAATCCACTTCAGTATTCCTGCCTGGAAAATTCCATGGACAGAGGAGCCTGACGGGCTACAGTCCATGGGGTCACAAAAAGTCAAACAAGACTGAGCACATACACATACAAACATAACAATAATTCTGAAACCAATAATCTCTTCACTATGCTCCAAATAACTTGTCTCTTTAAGTTAACTTTCTTTAAAGATACTTATGAATTCTCTGATTTGCCTTCCACTCCTCCAAAAAAACATTATTTGGGAACTATGCCCATTAAAGTAAAACAAGTTTTAATGGACACCTGGCAAGAAACAAAGTAGATCTGTCAACTTTAAGGGATTTTAAACTATTCACTGTTTGATCTTTAATGATCAAGCAGACCTATCAAAGAGACTGAACTGTGACTAGTAACACGCTCTGTATCAGCAAATGAACACTGTCAAAGCTCAGTAGTAGTGTTCAGTATATACAAAAGGACCCTTTCAGCTTAGTCGCTCAGTTGTGTCCAATTCTTTGTGACCCCATGGACTGTAGCATGCCAGGTTCCTCTGTCCATGGGAATTCTTCAGGCAAGAATACTGGAGTGGGTTGCCATGCCCTCCTCCAGGAGATCTTTCCAACCCAGGCTCCAACCCAGGTCTCCTGCACTGCAGGCAGATTCTTTTTTTTTTTTTTTAATACTTTATTCTATTTTACAATACTGTATTGGTTTTGCCATACATTGACATGAATCAGGCACAGGTGTACATGATCTCCCAATGCCGAAGCCCCCTCCCACCATCTCCCCGGATCATCCCGTACAAATCTTCTCTGTATCGTTCCAATTTTAGTATATGTGCTGCCGAAGCAAGCACTGCAGGCAGATTCTTTACTGTCTGAGCCACCATGGAAGCCCAAGCCACCAAGAAGCTGACTACTTATACTATATATGTATGATGCAATCTAACAGCAACACTGCTCTCCTGAAACACCTACACATTATTGCCAGAGTACTAAAATTAATTCTAGTCAAAATATATTCACAAATATCAGGTTTTGCCATCAGGGACATTATAAATTATTATTTACATTCTTGATGTAAGTTTTTATGATTCAACTGAACCTTCTAATTATTCCTTTTTTTAATGGATATTAATTAACATAGTATTTTGAGGGGGTTCAAATGGAAATTATCAGATCTTATAAAGAATGCTCTAAAAATAAGCAAATATGTTTACAAAACCAAATAAAAATTTTAATGTATGTATATGTGAGTAAAAATCTGTATGTGAAATATACATTACATTTATAAAGGTAAAAAACTGGAAACTATCTTAGGTACAACTGCAGCAAAAAGCTGTAAATTAATGACATATCCACTCAATGGACTAATATGCACCCATTAAAAATCATGTTTTGAAGCCTGCTTGAGGAAATAAGAAAAAGTCCATATGTTCAATGAAAAAAATGAAGCTATAGATATAACTATAAATATAGTTTAACACAAGTTTATAACACACACAGATTACATGGAATTTTCTCAAAATATTAACAGTAGCTATCTCCTGGTGGTAGAATTACAGGTGATTTTTCTTTTTTTTCTTTTATAATGAAGTATTTTAATAAATATCAGGGCTTCCCTGTTAGCTCAGATGGTAAAGTTCAATTCCTGGGTCCAGTATTCTTGGGCTTCCCTTGTGGCTCAGCTGGTAAAGAATCCACCTGCAATGTGGGAGACCTGGGTTCAATCCCTGGGTTGGGAAGATCCCCTGGAGAAGGGAAAGGCTACCTACTCAAGTATTCTGGCCTGGAGAATTCCACGGACTGTATAGCCCATGGGGTTGCAAAGAGTTGGACACATCTGTGCAACTTTCACTGCACCTCATTTTAATAAAAGGGCTTCCCAGTTGGCACTAGTAGTAAAGAAACCGCTTGCCAATGCAGGAGACTTAAGAGACTTGGGTTCCACCTCTTGGTAGGCAAGATCTGCTAGAGGAGCAAATGGCAACCCACTCCAGTATTCTTGCTTGGGGAATCCCATGGACAGAGGGGCCTGGAAGGCTACAGTCCATATCACAAAGAGTCAGACTCAACTGAAGGGACTTTACATTTTAACTTCACAGTAAAAAAAGGAACATCTTAAAATACTCACTGTATTAGCAATACTATCTGTACTAAAACAGACCAAAATTGGAGCCTACTCTGTAAGTATTGAGATTTGATTAGAAAAATGTAATAACTACCCCTGAAAGCTCTCTAGATCTCACCTGAGGGATCATTTCCTCTTACTCCTCAATATTACGTTCTTTTGTTATATGCTCTTAAAAAATGTTTCTTTCCCTCTTCTCAGCTCTCATTTCAACTGTAACTACAGACTCACTCGTATCGTTATTTATTCACATTCTCCTTTTCCATTAGTTTATATGTTCAGCAACAGCAGGAACCATCTGCTTTCACTGACCACCACATCCTTATGCCCTGCATTGTGCTTGATACGTGTTCACTCAGTATTTTTTCAATGGACAAATAAAAGGAGTTATTGGTTTCTATAAATTGTCCATACAGCTCATAACATACTGATAAGAAATTTCATTCAAACATTTTAAACTCAAGGTTTGCTGCTAAGTCACATCAGTCATGTCCGACTCTGTGCGACCCCATAGATGGCAGCCCACCAGGCTCCTCTGTCCCTGGGATTCTCCATGCAAAAGACTCCAAAGTCTTACCATTTTCCTACAAACTGTAAAACACTAGTTTCATTCTATAAACAAGAGCATGAAGCCAAAAATCAAATTTCCTACTTTGAGGTAGTTTTCATAACTGTTAACAACTACCTCCAAATAAGGAGTTAGAAGGATTTAATATTTCACCTGAGGATATTTTAAATATTTAGCCAGTGGAAAGTGATGATTTATCCATTAAATACTCTTTCCTCAATTCAGCCTCAAGATTCAAACTATTACATTCTCTAACGACCTTTAAGATTTAAGACATAATTATTTCAAATTCAACAGGTCTAAAACTGTATTCTCTCTTTGCCACTTTCTTATCTTCACTCTTCTAGGCAAGAAACTGCAGTTTCATGTTTGATTTTTTTTTTCTACTCCTACATTTCAAGTTTATCTTCTACTTCTTTGAAATGTCTTACAATCTTCCCTCCTACCCTTTCTCTCCAGTTTCCTCATCAGCAACCTAACCAAAATAGTAACTCACTTGCCTTCATTTCACCTCATCTTGGCAAACAACTTTCACAACACAGAATCAAGGGTCACGAGCTACTGCTCTGTAATGGCTCTAAAGTGTGGTCTCTTGACCCAGCATCAGCACCTGGGATCTTCTTAGAAATGAAAATTTTTGAATCCACCTCAGATATACAGAATTATAAACTAGATTCTAATGCACACTAAAGTTTGAGAATCACTGGTCTTAAAGCATCAAATTTACATTCCTTTACTTAGCTTTGGAGGCTGTCTATAACCTAGTTTTATCTTAGTAATCTTATTTATTTTCCTTCAACAAACAGTCTTCACTCCAGTGAAGACATTTCATTAAATCCCAAAGGTTTTCACTTGTCTCTGCTCCTGTCAGGACCATTTCATATTTAACCAGGTTTTTTTCCATTTAAGCAGTTATTTTCCACTTTTCAGGCCTGGCACATTTCCTGTCCTTTCTATGAAAACACCTCCAACAATTACAATCCACAATTACCATCCTTATACTAATATAACTACTTGCTGGTTTGTTTTTTTAACACAGAGATCAAATTATTTGTTTTGATTTTGTTCTTTTCTGTTAGTATAGTTCTGAACACATAGTACCTATTCAATAAAGCCTTGCCTGGGTGGTTATGTCTTACCTTTTGGGGGGAGGTGGGGTTGGGGCGGGGACCACAGGTCAAACTAGCACCCCAGCAGGGATCTTTTCTATGCCATTTAATGACATGACATTCACAACCAGCTGGATTTCCTCTCCCAATCAGAAAGATCATAAAATACTCCAACAAGCTAACTACTGACTTCAGAACTCAAAAAACCTGAAGGGCAACGAACTGGTAACATCTCGACCTAAGCTATCACTCCTCCACAAACTTGGCGTTCAACTAATTTTAGCGATCCAACAATTTCACTCAGCTATTCAACTGGAGTTTGGTGATACAGGAATTTGGAGTTTCCACGGCAAAGGAAGCCTGGGTCACATTACGCACTGAAATGGAACAATTAAGCGTTCCAAAGCCAAACACAAACTGTTTCGAAAGGTTGCCCTAGAAGACAGGATGGAGACGGTGGGAGTGTGGCAGATGGACAACCACCAGGATTCAGAAGAAAGGCCTCCTCTTGAAACGGATGTACAAGGAAAGGGGGGGGGGGGGAAGCAGCTGCGAAGTTTGTTGCTTACTATAACAAACGAACTAGTTACACGGACATTAACACAGGAACGGGAGGTAGCCTCCGGAACTGTTCCGGGGGGTGATCAGCAAATACAGGACCAAAAGTCTAATTAAAGTGGTCTAAAAGGAAAGAAAACAAAACTTCGGAGAGCCAGAGTCTCCGGGGTTTTACAGGTGGGGGCGGGCAGGGACTTGTCAGACCGGAGACGTGGAAGAGGCTTGTTGTGGACCACAGAAGGGAGGAGCGAAGACCGGGCAGCAGAAGCAGCTGCGAAGTTTGTTGCTTACTATAACAAACGAACTAGTTACACGGACATTAACACAGGAACGGGAGGTAGCCTCCGGAACTGTTCCGGGGGGTGATCAGCAAATACAGGACCAAAAGTCTAATTAAAGTGGTCTAAAAGGAAAGAAAACAAAACTTCGGAGAGCCAGAGTCTCCGGGGTTTTACAGGTGGGGGCGGGCAGGGACTTGTCAGACCGGAGACGTGGAAGAGGCTTGTTGTGGACCACAGAAGGGAGGAGCGAAGACCGGGCAGCCAAGGGGCTTATTTTTCCCGCAGAAGTGGCGTCACTTGTGGTCAAGGTTGAGGAAGCAGGCGGGCGGAGCCGGGGCCCAAACTGCTGGTAACCAATGATACGACTCACTCACCTTTCCCATTCCGAGGCAGTGGTGAAGTCCGTGATCTCAAATACCTCGGACTCGGGCTGCATAAGTGGAAAGAAAGAAAGAGACTGAGCTCCCGGGCGCTGACACGGAGGGGCTAACTTAAACAGAGCAGGGATAGGTACGGGGTAGACGCCTCACCTCACTGTCAGCCGCCATCTTGCGGAGCGCCGATGTGGGCGCTAGGACTGCCGGGAAGAAAAGCAGGAAGGCGAGGGGAGGGGAGGAATAGGGGAGCAGAGAGCGGGCGGGGGCGGGGCCTCCACGCAGCCCCGCCCCCGGAGGCACCTCTTCCGATTAGTTTGGCAAAGTCTCCTGAGGCTGAAGTCATTTAATTTTTCTTCTATAATACTTTTTGTTCTTGAGAAGAAAGAACTTACACTACCCTCAAGTCCCCGTTCTCTAGCTGATTTAACAAAATTTAAAATTCTCCTGTAGAGTAATGAATTCAGGAAAGGAACAGAAGCTAGAACAAGCCTTAGACTCATGTGAGTATGATTTTATGAAAAAAACCTAAAACATATTGGCTTTGTTCTTGTTTTTTCATTCATCCTCTCATCGATTGCAAGGCACTAAGCTAGATGCTGTAATGTCCACCATCCCTCACCTCAAAGATTTCAGGCAGTTTGGGTAAGTCATCAAATAAAACCATTATACTTACCGGTTATCTGGTTTCTGAGAAGAGCAACATGCTGTTTAATGAACACTTTTTAAGCCACTGAGGAATAGAAGTGCCAGTTACTTGTTAGTCATTATATCTTGTACATTCTGAAACATTTACAGAGGAAATCATACCATGTCCAGGATTTGTTTCAAATAATTGGAGGAGGAGATGGGTTGTTGTTTTTTAGTTGCTGCTCTTTGGGACTCCATGGACTGTAGACCTTCAGGCTCCTCTGTCTATGAGATTTCCCAGGCAAGAATAGTGGAGGTACATTACCATTTCCTTCTCCAGGGGATCCTCACAACGGGATTGAACCCGCATCTTCTGCACTGGTAGGCAGATTCCTTATGGTTGAGCCTCTAGGGAAGCCCTAGGGAAGTAGATACACAGCTAAAATAAAACAAGATTAGCCATGGGCACATAAGCTATTGTTTAAGCTATTGATGGGTACATGGATATGTGTACTTTTCTGTCAACTACTATCAGGTCCAAAAGTTTTCATAATTAAAAGATTTTTTCCTTAAATTTTCCTGTCATTTATTTATTTTTATTTTTGGCCAAACCACGGGGCATGCGGGATCTTAGTTCCCAACCAAGAGTGGAGCCACGCCTCCTGCAGTGGAAGCACAGAATCTTAACCACTGGAAGTCCAGGGAAGTCCCTAAAAGCTTTTATTTTTTGTTTTTTTTTTTTTAAATTAAATCTCATTTAATGATTTTTTGCGACTCATAAGAAAGAATTTGTGGCTAGAGGACTCAGAAATACAGCTTTAGCAATTAAATATTCTAATATTAGGAGACAGATATAAAAAATACAGTGATATACATGGTGCAGATGAGGAAACTAAGGTCAGAAGAATTTGGTAATTATGGCCAGTGCCAAGACTTGAACCTACATCTCTTGATATTCCTTCTATTTCAGTTCACTACACTAGTGGGAGTTAGGGTTACTACTATAAAAATCTTTCCCAAAAAGTCTGAACTTGCACCTTCATTCACTTATAGGCATTTATTAGACACTTACCAGTCACTATGCTAGACTGCTAGGAAGTGAAGACATACTGAAGATACAATCCCTGATTTCAAGGAACTCAAGATGGAGTAGGGAAACTGAAAATTCACTGCACGAACCAAAAGAAGAGATACCATATGTATCAGCATCACTGTTAGCAATGTGGAGGCCAATGGTGACCCTGACAAGAAGAATCTTCAGGGCCAGCTGAAGGGTAGAGTGGAGGCAGCCAGGCTGGGGGCAGGGAAGGCTTCTAAGGGCAGAAAATAGCACATCCAGAGGCTTAAAGGTAGGAAAGTCTGATCTAACAAATGAGAAGAAGACACCTAGAGCACAGTGGTTGCAATGAGGTTGAAGAGGTACACGTGGGCCAGACCTTAAAGCGCCTTCTATATGGCCCTTATGTGAAGCAAAGTGGGCATTGCTAAAATGTTTTAAGCAAGAGAGTATTGTGGTCCAAAATATAAAATCCTTTACATTTTGCAATGGTCTGGTTGCTTTAGGAATGGATTGGGGGAGGGGGGTTACAAAAAAAGTAGGAACAGCTAGTGACTATTACAACATCCAGTGGGAGATTGTGTGAAGGCTTTGACTGTCAGGGGTCAGCAGACAAGGTCAGCTGATTTGATACGTATATTGGAGTTACAACAGTCAGAGCTTGATGACATTAAATGCAAGGATAAGAGATAGGTGCTTCCCAGTGGTAAAGAATCTGCCTGCCAATGCAAGAGACACAAGGGATGTCAGTTGAATCTCTGGTCAGGAAGATTCCTTGGAGAAGGAAATGGCACTCTAATGGCAGAAAATGAAGAGGATGAAAGAGCCTCTTGATGAAGGTCAAAAAGTAGAGCAAAAAACTGGCTTAAAACTCAACATTCAAAAAACTAAGATCGTGGCATCTTGTCCCATCACTTCATAGCAAACAGAAGGGGGAAAATGGAAACAGTGGGAGATTTTATTTTCTTGGGCTCCAAAATCACTGCAGATGGTGACTATAGCTATGAAGTTAAAAGACACTTGCTCCTTGAAAGGAAAGCTGTAACAAGCCTAGACAGTGTATTAAAAAGCAGAGACGTCACTTTACTGAGGAAGGTCTGTGTAATCAAAGCTGATTTTTCCAGTAATCATGTATAGATGTGAGAGTTGGACTGTAAAGAAGGCTGAGTGCCAAAGAACTGATGCTTTTGAATTGTAGTGCTGGAGAAGACTCTTAAGAGTTCCTTGGACTGCAAGGAGACCCAACCAGTCAATCCTAAAGGAAATCAACCCTGAATATTCATTGAAAGGACTGATACTGAAGCTGAAGTTCCAATACTTTGGCCACCTGATGCTAAAAGCCAACTCATTGGAAGAGACCCTGATGCTGGGAAAGTCTAAAGGCAGCAGAAGATGAGATGGTTAGATAGCAACACTGACTCAGTGGACATGTATTTGAGCAAACTCCAGGAGACAGTGGAGGACAGAGGAGCCTGGCATGCAGCAGTTCAGGGGATTGCAGAAAGTTGGGCACGAACGAGAGACTGAACAACAACAAATGAGGGAAAGGTGGGAATCAAAGAGCCATTCACTTAACTTTTTAAGATTCTCTCCAGCTGAAATACATTTGTATGTTTTAAGGTCAAGCAAACCCAGGTTCAGCCACTTACTACCTACAAGACTGGGCAAATAACATAAGCCCTCTAAACATCAATTTCTTCATTATTAAAATTTGCTTTGTAATACCTCTTACCACATAGGACTGTGGCAAATTTTAAGTTCTACGCACATTTGCAGAGTGGTTAACAGAATGTCTTGGCATGTAGAGGTGATCCATTATGGTAGTAGCAATTATAATGGATGCTTTATATAATGAAAACTGTAACGTGTCACTCACATGTGAGTATTACATTTTTTCCTTTTTGGTTAACCATTAAGTTTCAGTGCATGCCAAAACCTGAAACAAAAACCACAAAGACTTTGCTGCATGAAGTTAAATTTCAGAAACTGTAGGAAACAAGCCTTATCAGGTTGCTAGGTAAAGTTTCCTTCCAAGTTATTTTTGGCTCCTTCTCCCTGGAGAAACTTTTAAAATAAGTTATTTGTTAAAGTGAAGTGTGAAGCCAGGATGCTAATGATGTAAAGTACCCAGGGGAGACACACTTTTATTAGATTTTCACTGGTTCACGAAGCAAAAAAGATTTTGTTTCTTCAGTACTAAGAGCTATTTTGCTGCACGTCCAAAGGCAAAGGTTTTCCCATGCAAGTGTATTCCCTCTCTGGCATACCTTGTAGTTATTTCAAGGTGTTACCAATAATGGCCACAGGGAGAATTTGGACGCATAGGCAATTTAAGAGATTAGAGGGCCTGGAAAAATCACCCTTGGCTTAGTCCTCAGAGGAATGCAGGGGCATCACAGTTTAATTAGGTCTCAGCGAGAGAGCAAGCAGTGTGAGAGGAGCGACAGCAGTGGGACGGCACCATTCTCATCTGCCTTGATGGCCTCTGTGCAGAGGGAATCAGGGATTTTCTGTGATATAGCTCTGAGGTCAATTGCAGTAGAAGGTACAGCAGGAAGAGGAAGACACACTATGAGAACAGGAAACTCTTAGAAATTCTCAATCAAAACTATCAGAATTATCAAAATTATCAGTATTCATTCATTCACTCAGCAGAATTTATCAAGTATCTACGGTCATGGCAGTGAAGAGGAAAAAAGTGAAAGTGTTAGTCGCTCACTTGTGTCCAACTCTTTGCAACCCCATTGACTGTGGCCCACAAGACTCCTCTGTCAATGGGATTTTCCAGGCAAGAATACTGGAGTGGGTTGCCATTCCCTTCTCCAGGCGATCCTCCCAATCCAGGGATCAAATCCTTGTCTCCTGGACAGAGAGACAGGTTCTGTATCATTGCAGAAGGACTCTTTACTGCTGAAACCACCAGGGAAGCATGGCATGTCATAGTCAATTTTAGGGACGGGTTCAAAGAATAATCCCTGCCCTCAAGGTGTCCACAGCTTGAGATAAGTCAGAAAGAACTATGATTTATAAAGGGAAGCACAATAGTTATTCAGTTTCTTAAAGCTCTTTGTAAAATCAGTGGTGTGAAAAGAATCAAGTAACATTTCTCAACACACAGGCAATATCATGTATCCTAAATAAGCAGTCCACTGT
Source organism: Madoqua kirkii (assembly GCA_006408675.1). Classification (NCBI taxonomy): domain Eukaryota; kingdom Metazoa; phylum Chordata; class Mammalia; order Artiodactyla; family Bovidae; genus Madoqua; species Madoqua kirkii. Next base: position 7,973 of record SJYC01025508.1, on the reverse strand, counting down.
TTCTTGGACTAGAAAGAGTTATAGCCACCAACGCAGGAATCTCTAGAGAATTTCAAGAGAAGTAATGCAAACTTCCTTAACTCATCATTCATTCACTCCTTTGTTCATTCAACAAACACCTGTTAAAAGCGGCTTCTATGTGCCTGACCCTGTTCTAGAAACTGATAAACAAAAACTTAAAAACAAGATGCCTGCCCTCAGGAAGTTTCGAGTATAATTGAAGTCTCTCTAGGTGATAATGTTAAGTCAAGAACAGCTAGTTCTAGTTCCTAAGTTGTGACTTACCTTCTTGTCTGGTATTAGATCCAGAAAAGACAGTTCCTACTGGCAGGTTGACTTAGTTGCCCATGTTTACATGTTTCTATTTAAACTATTCTATTGTTAATGTATTGTTGAACTCAGAATGTGAAAACAAAAGTGAAAAGGAGTCATAAGAATTGTGTACAAGTTTACAGAATGAGCATATTCTAGCTCTGTGAGAGGGTGTGAGCGGACAATTAATTACCATATTTTACATAGGCATATTCTTATTTAATCTCTGATTTTCCTTATGAGGAAAAATATGAATATGGATATGAACAATTCTAGCTGCAAGTGATGAATAAATGCAAAATTTTAGTATAATCCTGACCTTTTGTATCATATTGTAAGACCTGCTAACTACATTTACATTAATATCTCCAGATATGCAACTATCTGCTCCTCAGAGCCCTTTTACCATCTACTTCAGTCTAGATGGACTAATTTCAGTTAATTGCTTCTGCTATTTTGCTGTAGTGAATCTTATATCTCCCATTTGTCTCTGCTCTTTGCTTTTGCCCATCTGTGTACTACAATATGGTCTTCCCTGTTGGCTCAGCAGTAAAGAATGCGCTTGCAATCTGGGAGACCTAGATTCAATCCCTGGGTCGAGAAGCTCCCCTGGAGGAGGGTACAGCAACCCACTCCAGTATTCATGTCCAGAGAATCCCAAATCCCATGGACAGAAGAGCCTGGCAGTCTACAGTACATAGGGTCACAAAGAGTCAGACACGACTAAAGTAACTGAGCACGTACTGCAATATACTTCCAAATATGAAATACTTAACTCACTATTTATAACCAAAGCCAGAGCCTGGGAGTTGTTTAATTTGTCCATGCACTATAATAGAAATGTCTTCTCACTGTAAAAGTTTCAAGTAACATGCATAAAACAAATGGCCTCCTTTACCATCTTCTCTATCTCTATACTCCTAAGATGAGCGCCAAAATATTGATGCTTTTGAACTGTGGTGTTGGAGAAGACTCTTGAGAGTCCCTTAGACTGCAAGGAGATCTATCCAGTCCATCCTAAAGGAGATCAGTCCTGGGTGTTCATTGGAAGGACTGATGTTGAAGCTGAAACTCCAATACTTTGGCCACCTGACGTGAAGAGCTGACTCATTGGAAAAGACCCCGATGCTGGGAGGGATTGGGAGCAGGAGGAGAAAGGAATGACAGAGGATGAGATGGCTGGATTCATGGGGTCGCAAAGAATTGGACATGACTGAGCGACTGAACTGAACTGAAGATAAAATCACCAATACCAGCTGAGTGTAAATAATTTCAGACTCTTTCCTATCTTTTTACATAAACATTTATAGAGACAATTCTTTTAATTAATCTTTGCACAAATAAGTATGTCTATTCACACATACCCCAATGTTCATTGCAGCACTATTTACAATAGCCAAAACATGGAGGCAGGCTAGATGTCCATCAGCAGATGAATGGATAAAGAAGACGTGGTACACATATGTAATGGAATACTACTGCTGCTCCTGCTAAGTCACTTCAGTCGTGTCCGACTAAGTGTGACCCCCTAGATGGCAGCCCACCAGGCTCCCCCGTCCCTGGGATTCTCCAGGCAAGAACACTGGAGTGAGTTGCCATTTCCTTCTGCAATGCATGAAAGTGAAAAGTGAGAGTGAAGTCACTCAGTTGTGTCTGATTCTTTGTGACCACATGGACTGTAGCAGTCGTGTCCGACTAAGTGTGACCCCCTAGATGGCAGCCCACCAGGCTCCCCCGTCCCTGGGATTCTCCAGGCAAGAACACTGGAGTGAGTTGCCATTTCCTTCTGCAATGCATGAAAGTGAAAAGTGAGAGTGAAGTCACTCAGTTGTGTCTGACTCTTAGCCCACCAGGCTTCTTCATCCATGGGATTTTCCAGGCAAGAGCAATGGAATACTACCCATCCATTAAAAGGAAAAAAAAACTGAGTTAGTCGAAGTGATGTAGATGAACCTAGAGCCTGTCATACAGAGAGAAGTAAGTCAGAAGTACAAAACAAACATCATATATTAACCCATATCTATGGAATGTAGAAAAATGGTACTGATGATCCCATTAGAAGGGCAGGAATAGAAATGCACATGTACAGAACAGAATTATGGATGTTGGGAGGGGGTATGTGTGAAATAGACTGCTAGAGGGAACCTGCTGTTAAGCAGAGGGCGTTCTGCTCAGTGCTCTGTGATGATCCAGAGGGGTGGGATTGGGGGGAGGGGGTGCAAAGGAGGCTCAAGAAGAAGAGGATATATGTACATGTATAGCTGACTCGTCATGTTATACAGCAGAAGCTAACACAACATTGTAAAGCAATTATATTCCAATGAAAAATAATGTCTAGTACTTGATGCCTGCCAAGCATTCATACAATAACCCTATGAGGTAGATACTATTATTATCATACATCCTTCCTTTACAGATGAGGAAACTGAAGCAGCATAGATAATGTGCCTAAATCACATGCCTACTAAATGGTAGGGCTGGCTTCTAGGCATGAGCTCTGAACTCTTCAGCCTCCCATATTATACTACATGCATAACTTGGCAACTCACTTTTTTTACCTGCCTATATGATTTGGAGCCCATTTAGAGCATTATATAAAGCTTCTTCCACCTTTTTAACACTGTTACACAGCATTCCAAAATTCAAAGTATGAATGCACCACTCTTTAATTTTCTACCATGACTTGATATGTAGACTATTTACTATTTAAAGTATTTAAATATTTACTATTTAAAGTATTTAGTATTTAAAGTATTTACTATTAATAAATAACATTCTTAGATGGGTGACAAGTGCATGGGTTCATGATACTATACTGTTTACTTTACATGTTTGAAATTTTCCATGATAAATGTGTTCTCCTCAAAAATACTGGAGTAAAAATTAATCATGCCTACATCTTTGGGAACATGTGTGAAAATTATTCTAGGGTGGATATGGAGGAATGGAAATGCTGGGTTGAAGAGTATGTGCATTTTAAAGTGTAACAGATAGTACCAGATCGCAATGTCCAAAATGAGCATTACTCATTTATATACCCACTAACAGTGTAAAAGAGTAGCCATTTCCCCACACATTTTATACTATGAATCATTTAAGATTTTGCCAGTATGTTGAACAATGTTTTGCTTTGCATCTCCCTGAGCCCTGGTGAGATTAATTTTCCCTGTGTTAGTTGACCATTTATATTCCTCTCCTATGACGAGTGATTTCAAATCTTTCACTTGTTTTTCTGTGGGATTGCAAGAATCTGTGTTTTGTATAAAATCTGTTCAGATGAAGCTGACATTCAATCATATTTGGCTGCCAAGGCTTTATGGAACATCATTTTTGGCTCCATCTCATAAAGTTGGAGCTGTCCCTGCTCACATTCTCTTTCTGAGCAGCAAAACAGAACACCTAAGTCAATAAAACCAACAGCTCCACCCCATATACCCTACTCAGCATCACAAAATACCCTGGTCTCTCTATCAAATTTCTCTAGACCAGTACGCCCCTTGGATCTCAATATTTTCCTCCATCTCTTTCTCTGTCAACCGAGATGCCCAGTCTCTCTCCCTTCCTTTCCTTCACCATCACCCTGCCACCCTCCATTCACCCTACCACCTTCTAGGTGGAAAAGAAGAGATCTGGAAGAAAGTGTTCCTCAGAAAAGTGTGTTCATTCCTTAAAAGCAGCAGGTCCCTTCATGGTCTTCCTGAAAACCCTGCCTCCTTTTTCTACAACTGCACTGCAGGGGACAAATGGGTCCTGCTTAATATGCAGAAGACGTAGCTCACAACCACTCCACTGCTGCCTCAGCAGAAAAGCCCTTTTCAGAACTTTAAAATCCTTTAATCCTTTCCCACTCAATACAGCGGAGTTGCCCAGATATTCAAAAGTATTCATTAGTGTATTCTTATAGCTAAGATTGGATTCAAAACTTCAATTTTGGTCCTTTTCAAGCCCCTCCACTTACGGCATCTCATTTGCTACTATCGTTGACTGAAATCCTTTCTCCTCCTCTCTACCTAGCTGGAAAAATAATAAAAAACATAGCTCTACTGAGAACTTGAGCTTGTCCCATAGTAAGCAAAATGCCACTACGTGAAATTCTTCATTGTTTTTTCACTCTACTGTTGTGTACATTTAGTTCCAGAAATAGTCACCGAGAACCTCTCTGCATAAAATATAAAGACACAATAGCAGAACAAAGATAATTAAAACTTGTTACTTGTCTTCTAGAAAATAGAATCTAATGGAGAGATAAAAATAACTCTAAAACAAGTCAGACTCTGTCATAATAGAAGTATGAAATGACAGGAGAATAGAGTGGATTGAAGGGGTGCTTATTGGATCAGAGACGCTAACAGAGCCTGGGAATTATTAATACAAAGGCCCTGAGGAGTAAAGCTGAATGGGAGCTGGCTTTGGAATACGGTGACCACCAGTGAAGTAAAGTGAAGTGAAAGGCACTTAGTCGTGTCTGACTCTTTGCGACCCTATGGACGTCCATGGAATTCTCTAGGCCAGAATACTGGAGTGGGTAGCCTTTCCCTTCTCCAGGGGATCACCAGAGGGAGGACTTTATCACTGCATCATTTCTCATTTCTGGACTTTTCTCCTGTAATGAAATGACTTTGCTTATTTTCTATTTTAGATTCTCAAACTTTTGCAATCAGAGGAGTTTTCTGGATTCATTTTACTCAACGCCTTCAATTTATAAATAGGAAAATGGTCTTCTCTGGTGGTGGCTCAGACGGTAAAGAACCTGCCTGCCATGCAGGAGACTTGGTAACAACCCCTGGGTTGGGAAGATTCCCTGGAGAAGGATATGGTAACCCATTCCAGTATTCTTGTCTGGAAAATTCCATGGACAGAGGAGCCTGACCGGCTACAGTCCATGGGGCCACCAGGAGTCGGACACAACTGAGTGACTAAGCACAAGCCCAAGTCACATAGCTAGATTACACTGAAGATGAAAATTCAGTCTAGATACTCCTCTTCTAGGGTTCCTTGCTGCTGCTGCTAAATCGCTTCAGTCGTGTCCAACTCTGTGCGACCCCATAGGAGGCAGCCCACCACGCTCCCCCGTCCCTGGGATTCTCCAGGCAAGGACACTGGAGTGGGTTGCCATTTCTTTCTCCAATGTATGAAAATGAAAAGTGAAAGTGAAGTTGCTCAATCGTGTCTGACTCTTAGCAACCCCATGGACTGCAACCTACCAGGCTCCTCCATCCATGGGATTTTCCAGGCAACAGTACTAGAGTGGGTTGCCATTGCCTTCTCTGCTAGGGCTCCTTGCTCCCCTCCCAAATCTTTCTTTATTATTTTAATTTTTCTGCTTTTATGTCTCTTGAAATACCTGATATCTCCTATGGGGGGAACTCAAAGGCATGTTTCAAAGATAATTGCATGCAGTAGCTAAATGTGTATGTGTGTATCATATTGTCAAATCAGATGCATGCAGATCTAAAACACCATCCACTATCAAGAGTGGGTTGCCATTGCCTTCTCTGCTAGGGCTCCTTGCTCCCCTCCCAAATCTTTCTTTATTATTTTAATTTTTCTGCTTTTATGTCTCTTGAAATACCTGATATCTCCTATGGGGGGAACTCAAAGGCATGTTTCAAAGATATTGCATGCAGTAGCTAAATGTGTATGTGTGTATCATATTGTCAAATCAGATGCATGCAGATCTAAAACACCATCCACTATCAAGCTTTATGAATAATTTCAGGGGTATAATCAGTCAAGAGGAACAGGCAAAGCAGGGAAAAGTGTGAGACACAGAGGGAAGCTCCCAGGTCCTTTCTTCCCATGTAAGACATAAGCTCTCTGTAATGAAACATTTCTACTTTACAGACATATAGGCTGAATGATTTTTGTAACATTTTTCAGGAAACCATGCTCCTTAACTTCATAGATTGACCATAGACCATCCTAAAGTAGGGATATCCTGCAACGAGCACATTCTATAAACAAGGATGCTCCTCCTAGCAAATAACCATGTATCTTCCAGGAGTTTCAGTTATTGTTGTGTTTACAATACTGAGTTATTCATCAATACTTTCTTTGTCTGAGAGTATCTTGACCTCTTCATCCCTAGTAATGGGAGAGGAATGGATGAGGGCCACTATATTAACTTCATCCTGCCCAATATTTACATATTCAGTAAAAAGTAAATAGGTCTCATATATGTACATCTTCCATAACACTATCAGATTCTCCATAGTGAGAAAAAGAAAAAAAAAAAACTTGTGGTTTTTCCATATTTAACTGTGATCAGAGGTGACCAGGTTGGGGGCAGGGGTGGAGGTAGGAAATGGAAGTGTTACAAGTTTGTTTCTGAGCATCTTTAATCATAGCCTGTAGAAATGTTACTTTGCATTGGTTTCCTAGGGCTGAAGAAGAGATAGAGACCTCAGGCAAGCAGTAATTTCCCAAGGCCTTTTATTTTATTCTGCTTTGATTTTTACCAAAATGTACTCATAAGAATATCCTTCAACCAAGAATACTGTTAGAGTTTTATATTTTGCTTTCAAAGCTTCCACTCACAAGTAGGTACTTAGAGTAAACCAAGAACCAATTGCTTTTACATTCACCTCTGACTTCCGCTGCTGCACCTTACAGTCTTTTCTCTGTGAAACTATGAATATGTTAAAAAAGAAGCAGACATTGTCACTCCCTTGAGGAAAGTGCTCTGATGGATTTATATTGCACTTGGAATAAGTCAAACTCCTCATGATGCCTATGAGGCCCTTCAAAATATGGCCCCTGCATACCTCTCGAATCTCCATTCTAATACCTTCACCATCTTCCTGTAACTTTGACAAGTTATGTTTGTATATATATATATTATGACCTTTGCCCCAGCTGCTTCCACTGTGTAGAATGTTCTGCCATCAACTATTCAAAGGACTGGCTGCTTCTTTTCATTTAAGTAGTAGATCAAATGTTTACCTACAAGGGAGACTTTCCATGTGCGTGCAATCTAATAAAACTCTTTCTGCCCACAACTGTCAGTCTCTATCACTTTAATTTTCTTCATGGCATTTGTAACCACTTGATAGTACCTTGATTATTTATTCATTTAGTCTACAGTCTTATTTATCTGGTATTTCTACAGTGATGAGAATAAAGCTTTGCACAAAAAGAGATGTTCAAGATATGATATTGAAAAGGCCCTCCTTTTCCTTCAGGTAATTTAACCTTACACCGCTTATTTGCTGTCCATAGAAGAACTGGTCTAAATAGCATAGCCTACTATATTCCTGGAAAATCTAAAACATTCTTTGCTCTACTATCGTGACTCAGCTCCTCCAATTTGTCTTTATTGTTATTGTTTTAGGTTAGGTCAGCATCATTTTCCTGACTCTATAAAAATCTTCTCACTTTTATATCTGCCACTCTCCTTGAATTAATTTTCAATCTTGCTGTCAGAATTTTTCCAAACTATAGGCCTGAATGTGTCTCCATAAATAAAATCTTTTTTTAAAGGTTTTATTGAATTTGTTACAATATTGCTTCTGCTTTATGTTTTGGTTTTTTGGCTTTAAGGCATGTGGGATCTTGGCTCCCCAGCCAGAGATCAAACCTGCACCCTCTCCACTGGAAGGTAAAGTCTTAACTGCTGGACCACCAGGGAAGTTCCTGAATAAAATCTTTTAATCTTTCTCTCA
>SJYC01025507.1:0-14496 GCA_006408675.1 Madoqua kirkii | reverse complement strand
TAGATGTTTTTCTGGAACTCTCTTCTTTTTCTATGATCCAGCGGATGTTGGCAATTTGATCTCTGGTTCCTCTGCCTTTTCTAAAACCAGCTTGAACATCTGGAAGTTCACGGTTCACGTATTGCTGAAGCTCAGAATGTGACTAGATCTGAGATAAGTCCTTTGAAGAGGTGATTAAGTAAAAATGAGATTTTTAAAAGCTGGCTTAAAGCTCAACATTCAAAAAACTAAGATCATGGCCTCTGGTCCCATCACTTCATGGTAAATAGATGGAGAAACAATAGAAAAAGTGACAGATTTTATTTTCTTGGGCTCCAAAAGCACCACAGATGGTGACTGTGATCATGAAATTAAAAGATGCTTGTTCTTTGAAAGAAGAGCTATGACAAACCTAGGCAGCATATTAAAAAGCAGAGACATCACTTTGCTGACAAAGATCCGTATAGTCAAAGCTATAGCTTTCCCAGTAGTCATGTACAGATGTGAGAGTTAGATCATAAAGAAGGCTGGGTGCCGCAGAATTGCTGACTTTGAACTGTGGTGTTGGAGAAAACTTTATGGGAGTCCCTTGGACTGCAAAGAGATCAAATCAGTCAATCCTAAAGGAAATCAGTTCTGAATATTCATTGGAAGGACTGATTCTGAAGTTGAAGCTCTAATACTTTGGCCACCTGATGTGATGAGCTGACTCATTTGGAAAGACCCTGATGCTGGGAAAGATTGAAGGCAGGAGGAAAGGGGAATGACAAAGGAAGAGATGGTTGGATGACATCACTGGCTCAATGGACATGAGTTTGAACAAGCTCCAGGAGATAGTGAAGGACAGGGGAGCCTGGTATGCTGCAGCCCATAGGGTTGCAAAGAGCTGGACATGACTGAGCAACTGAACAACAACAAAAATGGGCCCTAATCCAAGCATACTTATGAAAAGAGGAGATTAAGTAAGACACATGGAGAGACACCAGGGAGAAAAGGCCATGTGAGGACACAATGAGAATGATCCATCTGCTAACCAAGGAGAGAGGCCTCAGGAGATAAGAAACCCACTGACACCTTGATCTTGAACTTCCAGCCTCAAAAACTGTGACAAATTAAATTACTGTTGTTTAAGACACCCAGACTGTGGCATTGTGTTACAGAAGCCCTAGCAAACTAACATATACCCCCAAATTAGACATAGCTCTTTCAAGTTTCCTTAGAGCCTTTTACACAGCTCCATGCTGGCCTTATCACCTAATATGGTCCTGGTTTTGCATTCTCATCTCATTACTGTTTTGGAAAAACTGAGTTTCTATTAAACAAAACAAAACAAAACATGATCTGAATGACTATTTCTGAAAATGAGATTGAAGAAGAGGATTACTCTTTGGGGAATCAAGTGAAAGGTTCATGATTGTAGACCAGTTTGAACCCAAGGGTAACCTACAGACACGCTAAACATCAGAAACTACAGTACTTGAAACTTTCTCTTGACATAAAAGCTTAAAAGAGTACTATTCTTCATGTGAGTAGAAACAAAGGAGAATAGAGGAAGTAAAAATAGAGTAACAACCTATGTGTACTTGGATTCACGTCAAACTGGGTCAGGCTGAATTGGGTGATGAAACAGTATGCATAAACCTAGCAGTCTCCCAGTGGTTTTTTACCCTGAAGTGTGTGTGTGAGTATGTGAGTATATGAGCGTGTGTGTGTGTATGTGTGTGTGTATTGCATGTTAGCTTAGTAAAAGTGGTGAATATTTCAACACTGTAGTCAGGCTATTCAGGTTTAATCCCCAGCTCTACCTTTTATTAGCTTAAAATGTCTTAGCTCAATGTCCTCATCTGTAACATGGGAATGACGGTGATTATACTATTACATAGAGTTGTTGTGAAGGTTAAATGACATCTTTAATGTAAAGGACAGGGACTTTGCTAGTGATCCAGTAGTTAAGATTCTGTGCTTCCACTCTCGGTGTATGGTTTCAATCCCTGGTTTGGGGAAATTCCACATGTCATGCAGTGCAACAAGAAAAAGGGCTGTACCTCATGTAAAGGATGAACCTAGTAAGCATTTAATGAATGTTAGTTGTTGCTATGATAAAATATCCGAACTCTATTCAGTTGAGTATATATAGTGTGAAGTACACGGTTAGAAGAGAAACCCCTGCATGCTACAGTAAGTGGCAGAAAGAATTTGGCAGCACACAGATGTCAGATGACCTTATGTTTTGGATTGACCTGAGTCTGCTTCCTCATGAGTATGTTTTGGTAGACCATAATTTTAAAGTCTCTTTCACCTGGGTTTATTACCACTAATGACTCAGACAAAAATGCAGTCTATTTATTGAAATTTTTGCTTGATAATATCACAAGTCCAGTGTTCTTGCCTGGAGAATCCCAGGGACAGGGGGAGCCTGGTGGGCTGCTGTCTATGGGCTCACACAGAGTCGGACACGACTGAAGCGACTTAGCAGCAGCAGCAGCAGCAGCACAAGTCCAGACAAGAAATATGATTTCATATAAGAATTTCCATTTACTAGTGTTTTCTCCAGCATGCCTCTAAGGATACAACCAGTTTGGGGATAATCTATGGGATCCTCCCCGTAACCTATATTCAGATTTGGAAAGGGACCTATTGGGCACATTCCAGTGATTATAAAGGTAACAGCTTTCCTGGAAAAAATCTCAGTGGGTAAGGTGACAACGACATTTGTGCCAAACATGCAAATGCATAGGAGTCTAACTCTTTCAAGCATTTAAACAGCAACTCTGAAGAATGTGCAAGACTTATTTCCCTTCTTGAATAAGACTGTCCCAGTTTCAAGTCTCCAGGCTACATGCACAGCGGATGGTTGCCCAGGTAACAGCCCGTAAACTAAGCAGTCTCTGCAGCTAACTGAAGAGTTTGTACACATAGGGCCAGCTGTAATTATCTTTTTATTTTACAAGTACTTGGAGCTGTGAAACACTGGGAAATAATCAAAGAAAAAAAATCTATATCTATGCTGCTTCTAAATGGATCCCTTGTTGAAGTGTGGGTTGACAGCTGTTTTTAGGAATCAGTGCCTTGATGAATTAGGATGATGCTGACTGCTGTTAGTCTTGGTGTCTCAACTGTGTACCAACTTCCTCAGCAAAACATAAAACAGGTAAGCCGAATCTTCACTTTTCACCACATTTTATGTTGCAACTTTTTTTTCTCCCCAGGGATGTCCCAGTGGAGGAACATTAGGTAAACTGATAGAGGAAACTATGTCCTAATCTCAAATAATTATATCCTCAGAGTTCTTGGAATAAGCTATTTTTGACTTTTTCAAGTATTGAGATAATCCCTTCTAATACTTTATAAAAATGATTCTAGACCATAGGCTAACTGCATAAGGATAAAAAAGTATACAAAAATACTTGTGTTCATTGTATTATACCCAGGAACAACCTGTATATCTGTTAATTTTATTTGGTATAAACCTTGAACTATTCGGTATTGTATGTGTCCTCAGTCATATTTTCTCAACATGAAAGGGGGTTCTCATTATTTTGTCTTAATTACATAAGATTCCAAATCAAATGTATATTATAATAAAACGATTTTGTTTTACAGGTAGGTTAACCATGCATATAATTTAAAAAAAAAAAACAAACTGGGCTTCAGCAGATGCTACACCAGAAATCCCTATGGAATGAAATGTTATTGCTTAAAAATATCATCAGTCCTAACAATCTTAAAAGAAAAATTGAGAAAAACTTTTTTATTAAAAAAATTTAAGCTGTGAATGTACAGAGTGAAGATCAGAAGCGGAAATGGAACTCACTAATAAATAGCAAAGTGGGTCCATCCATGATAACTGAAAGAGTGCTGCTATATGTTGATTCAATCATCCTCTTCAGTCACAACTGAGAGTGCAATGGTAGATGATGAAATTAAGACCACACTGCCCAGTATTAGTGATTTGACTTGATAACTCTTAGACTGCAGTTGGCTTAAATCTTAATTTTATTTTTTATTTAGAGATAGGTACTACTTTTGAAATACTCTCACTTAAGGAGCTTAACTACAGTCCCATAACATATATTGTCATTTCATTGCTAGATGCAATAACCTGGGGAAAAAATACCATTGAGGTTCTATTTCCACTTTATGAGTTAGCTGCTGATATAAATATATATTTCTTATCTAGTGATTTGAATATCTAATTTTCAGCTTTATTGAAGGACAGGTTTTAATTAACTTTTGTTTCTGAACATGTTTCTTTTAACTGAAATGATACTGCAAATATTGTTTCAGTAATAAGTATATAAGTGCAAATTGCAAAGCAGTTTGCTGGAACAGACATATATATGGGTTTCAGATTTTTCTGTGGCCTGATTTTGAGGGTATCATTTGCTCATCAGCTTTTTTTTAAAGTTCCAAGTACCCTGCTAATTCAATGTTAATGATTAGGATAATGATGCTTAAGTGACAGCAATCAACCAAATGCCTGCTTTATTTAGAAGAACTGAAAGGAAACTGACAGGCACTGCTGGTGGCAATGGAAATTGGTATAGCCACTGTGGAGAATAATCCAGTAGTATTAGTGAAATTAAATATACTCAAACCGTTCACCTAGAGGAACACAGGCACAGTGCATAATAAGGCCTGAACAGGGCTACTTATCACAGTGCTGCTGTGGAGTGGGAAGCTGGAGGCCACTTAGATGTCCATTACCAAGGGAAGAGACGCTGAATACGATCCTTACTATTCAGCCGTTAGAAACAACCAACCAGAGGTACACATAAGTATAAGGCTAAAGCTTAAGAACAACACGTCAAGTTAAAAAATAAGTAACAAGATCTTTAGTACATTATCATTTGTGGAATTTAAAATATGCCCACACACATAACAGCACCATTCTCCTTGCAAAGATATATACGTACCTGAGGATACCACTTGGGCACATTAGATTGGGCTCCTGCGAAGCAGAGAGGAGAGGCAGAATGGAGCAGAGATGAAGGTGGAAAAACATGAAACGAGAGGTCAGACATGGCCCAATACGGCTAATTAGGAATATGATTAACCCACATCCCTTTAAGGTCCAACAAGGAAATGAAAATAGGCCTATTTTACAAATGTTCCTTTGTATGCTAGCTGTGTTACATGTTTTGGGTCCTCCTGCTCTCATCTCTCCAGCATGAGATCCCGTTTTATTCATGCCTAGGTCTAGTTTTCCTCATCTGTAAAATACGGGTAACAATACTACTGTTCTGATGGTGGTGTTTGAAATGCAAAAGTAAAATATATGCAAAGCTATTAGAAGAGAATATGGCATGTGGCTCTTCCCTGTAGCTCATATGGTAAAGAACCTGCCTGCAATGCAGGAGACCCAAGTTGGATCCCTGGGTTGGTAAGATCCTCTGGAGAAGGGAATGGCAATCCACTCCAGTATTTTTGCCTGGATAATCCCATGGACAGAGGAGCCTAGTGGGCTACAGTTCGTGGGGTCACAAAGAGTCGGACACAATTGAGAGACTAACACTACTACTACTATGGCATGTGGTAAGCATTCAATAAATGTTGGAGATTATTGATGATATTATACTATCCTTAGTATGTAACATCACTTGGAGAAAAAGTAGAGGAAAACTTGAGAAACTGCTTCTCTACTTCTGTTTATTATTTATTAGAAACTTGGAGGAAAAGCTAGTATTTATCCTAAGAACTTTAAATCAAAAGGAATAAGTGGTGGTAATGATAAATGTCAACTAGAAAGTGTTGAAAGTAAAGTGAATTGCAAAGAAAATTGTGGATTGTATTCAAATTACTAGGTCAGTGTTTCCAAAAGTTGCCTAATATTAGGAATCACCTGAAAGCTTGAGCAAAAATGGTATGTACTAGAGACAGTAAAAAGATAAATGGTTGCCAGGGACTAGGAAGGAGGGGAGCTTGAATAGGTGAGACAAAAAATAGTGAAACTACTGTATACTATAATGGTAGATACATGTCATTGTATATTTGTCCAAACTCCTAGAGTGTACGGCACCAAGACTGAACCCTAATGTAAATTCTGAACTCTGAATAATAATGATACATCAATGCAGGTTCATCAAGTATAACAAAGGTGCTACTCTGGTGCTGAATGTTCATTCTGTAAGAGCAAATGCCTGCCTCTCCCAACATCAAGTCTTCCCTGATTGCCCAATAATATACTCTTGGACTCATGTTTCATTTTCTACGGCCAATAAGTCACATTCCTGTTAAGTTTTACTTTCAAAATTTTGTTTCTTCCTTTCCATTCTTTGTCATAGGAATCTTACTGAAGTTACCATGTTCCTACACCACTACTTTGTGTAAAATAGCTAGGTAACAGGAAGTTGTTTGGGTAGCACAGTGGTAAAGAATCTGCTTGCTAATGCAGGAGATGCAAGAGACCTGGGCTCGATCCCTGGGTCCTAAAAATCCCCAGAAGGAGGAAATGGCAACCCTCTACACTGTTCTTGCCTGGAAAATTCCAGGCACAGAGGAGCCTGATGGATTATAGTCCATAGGGTGGCAAAGGTCAGGCATGACTGAGCACAGCAGCAGCAGTCAGGAAGCTCCTCATAGGGAGCTCAGCTTAGTGCTTTGTAATGACCTAGAGGGTGGGATGGGGGCTGGGAGGGAGACTTAAGAGGCAAAGGATATACATGTATATATATATATTTAGCTGATTCACTTGGTTGTATAGCAGAGACAAACACAACATTGTAAAGCAATTATACTCCTTTTTTTTTCTAAGGACCATGTTCCTAAAAGGCACTACCCAAAATATTTCATGGGCTTCCCAACCTGTTGAAAAGTAAAAGAGTAAATTCCCACTGGACCACTTTCTCCTCATTGTTCCTAGGTATAGACTTTTGTTCATACTCTTTTCCTGGTCAAAACTTCTCTTTCTCTTTTATTCTGGTTTTCCAGTTATTATTAATACCTTTCTTTCCACATCATATTCCAGCCTACATGGCCATTCCATTTCTCCATTATTTGTTGTTTGCCACTTACAATTTTTATCTTAACTATTTTATGCTATGTTCTATTGTTCAGGTCAGTAAAGGTTCGTGAAGGGTGTATAGTATCCTCTTAAAAGAATGGATAAATTTCTCAAATTGAATTATTTCTGGGGTGAAGTATACGAACTGTTTGTTTGAGAAAGAAAGAAGGCTTAAGTAGTCTGGCCCATGAATGCTGAAGGCAGTTAAATATTTAGGACATTGAAGACCAATTCTAGACATTTCCTTATTTATGTTTCTTAGCTTTTTGCTATAAAGTTGTGCTTCGAAATGCCTTTTGTTCTTTTTTTCTGTACCAGATATCAGTGCATTGTAAGTAAATTGCCCACTCAATGAAATAGCCTGTGCTTACAGACAACGACAATGGTGTCAGAATGTGAAGCTGGAAAATAGAATCTGAAAAAAAGATTTTGTGCTATTTCCAGTAGTAAGAGGCTCCACCGGGAGGTTGTTGGTGACTTCAGAAATTGCAGTTTAAGAGATATTTCAATGATTTGGAAAACCGAGATGGGATATTTAAAATTAGGGCTTTCCAGAAAATTTCGAATGGTATTAACCATGTTCTTTTATGACTCACACTGTGCTAGAATTATGGAGGACACACAAACCTATGACATGTAATTTCCCTGCTATTAAAGAGTTGACAATATTATTGGGAAGACAGGGGCTCTAACAAAGTAATTACAGGAGTTTTAATAAATGACACTAAAGAAAATAAAATTCTACAATAATTTTCACCAATAGAATGTGCCAATGCTTTGCATATAGTGTTTCAGATCCTCACCAACCATTTGAAGGGGGATTATCATTTCCATATTGGAAGATGAGAAAAGGAAGTTCAGAAAAGTTGAGTGACATGCCCAAAGTCACAATGTGGAGGTGGGATTTGAACCCAGGTTCTCTCAGACTCCAAAGCCTGTACTCTTTCCATTCTGGTGTTGACCCATCCTTTCTTCTTCTGTACCACAGCAGATCTGCAAAGTGACAGTGAAATTATTATTGTCCCTAATTAAAAATATGTATTAAAAAAATGTTTTAATGTATGCAAAGAACTAAGACTGACAATTTTCTTCTTTTTCAAAATTGTCTTGAAATTTGTTATAGTATTTCACACATAATAAAAGGAACAGGTGACATTAAAGATAGAATATGTTACATTTAAACCACCTGCTACTTCGTTGGATCTCATTTAATTAGTTTCTTTCCTCTTGCAGGCAATTACATGGAACTAGAAAGATGAATAAAAATAAACTGATTCATGAATTTCTGGAAGTAGTTTCAAGAGGTGATGTGGAACTCATCTGTGACCATATTGCTAAAGTTCATTCCATCCTTGGAAACCTTGACTTTCAGCATCCAAAAACTGGGAATACACCTCTCATTACTGCAGCAGAAGAAAATCTAACAGAGGTAATAAGTGGTGTACAGGGGCCCTTGGATGGTCTTCTAAGTGAAGGATTCCAAGAATGAAATGGTCAGGAATAGCATAGTCACCTACCTCCAAAAAGGAATATTTGAGAGCACAAAGCAGGGGTGGGGTAGCAGCTGGAGAGAATCTGAGAGACCCTAAATAATCCAGACAGCACCATCTTTATTCATTTCTTCACTCAGTGAACAGATAGTCCCAAAATACCCAAGGCAATACACCAGACTTCAAGATTCATACCATGGTGGGCGAATCAAATAGAGACATCACCCTTGAAGAGCAGCTTATGGTCTAGTGGGACCATATAGTGGAGTCTGAATTTCTCCCCTCTTCCCCACAACCCACACCCAGCCCCATCAGTACTTGGAAATTTATCCCCTGGTCCAACAGGTGCACAAAATCCTGAAAGTAGGGGAAGAGGAGTAAATAAATAAGGAGACTTAAAGGGGCAGGAAATTGTCCTCTTTGTTGTTATATATCCAGCTTAGCAAGCCTGACACATCTAAGTAATGGATAAATTAATGATTAAATAATCCATTTGTGTCT
The DNA here is from genome assembly GCA_006408675.1 of Madoqua kirkii. Lineage (NCBI taxonomy): Eukaryota > Metazoa > Chordata > Mammalia > Artiodactyla > Bovidae > Madoqua > Madoqua kirkii. Next base: position 5,523 of record SJYC01025507.1, on the reverse strand, counting down.
TATTGATCATTTACAAAATTGTGTATGGAAACTTAAAAGATTCTTTTAAAGAATGCAAGGATTTCCCTGGCAGTCTAGTGGTTTAGACCTCTGCACACCCAATGCGAGGGGCATAGATTCAATCCCTGGTCGGGGAACTAAGATCCTGCATGCCATACAATGAGGCCTACAAAAAAAGAATGCAGGTAAAAGTGCAATATGGGCCCTTGGAACTGGGAAGGGGCAGCAAGAAGGAGGCTTCAAGGGGAAAAGAAGAAATGAGTGACAATTCAAGACAAATTTTACCCAACTGCATACCTCAGTGCTTCTGCAAGTTCTTGGGGGGCTAAATGGAAGTGGACTGTTAACTCTGCTTGGCCATCTTTGCTTCCTCAATCACCCTCTTTTTTGACTTTATTCTTAGCTCTGTTTCTATATTGACTCCTTTCTATTAACACTTTTAAAACAAATGATAAAATATAACATATATGCTTTTTTAAAAATAATAATAGTTATTTGTTTATTTTTGGCTATTCTGGGTCTTCGTTGCTGGCTTTTCTCTGGTTGCAGTGCAGGGGGTTCTCACGGCAGTGGTTTTTCTTATTCTGGAGCATGGACTCTAGGATGGCAGGCTTCCGTAGTTGGAACAGGAGGACTCAACATATCTGCTTTTTATAAAAAAAGGAAAACCATGAGAGTAGCACCATTGTATCTACCATCCAAAACAAAAACTTAAATCATTGCAGTGCCTCAGAAGCCCTCTAAATGCTCATCAGGAATTGTGCCCCCACACTTCAAAATCTTGAATTTTGGGTATACATAGACATTACACTAATTCCTCCTATATGAGGGTGCTTCCCAGGTGGCGCTAGTGGTAAAGAACCCATTTGCCAATGCAGGAGACATCAGTGACAAGAGCTGCATCTCTGGGTAGGGAAGATCCCCTGGAGGAGGGCATCGCAACCCACGGTAGTATTCTTGCCTAAAGAATCCCCATGGACAGAGGAGCCTGGTGGGCTACCGTCCACTGGGTCACAAAGCGTCAGACACGACTTAAGCGACTTAGCAGGCATGCATGCATACATCTAGAGATAGAAGCCTTAAAAATCACTGTACATTGAATGGCTCAAAGGGCCAATCATGTTATATTTCCCTCTTCATTGTGAATCTTGCCCAAACCTCGTTAGCTGAATTCAGATGACTCAGTTCTGCCAAGGGACTGGGCAGGATGCTGACTTGGGAATCTGAATCCAAGTGAGCCATGAAAGTTTGAGTCTCTCATCTCCCCAAAGTTCACCAACATTTTCATGTGGGTGGCTGCAAACTTCAGTTCCTTTGAGATAGGGCAACTGAGGATGAGGTATAGGTGGAGGGGAAGATTCGGAACATGGTAAGAGAGAGTGGCTCTAGGCCAATAAAAAAGATGTGTATACTTTGAGTTCCCAGAAACATGCTACTCAGCCAAGTGAACTCCCAGTGTTTTTGGTTCATACAAAGCCTTAGGTCAGGTGGCAAGGTCATTATTATTGACACCATCTATTTCCCCTTCAGAGATCCCTTGTCTTCAAGGCCACAGCCATATTGCTTTCTGACTGGATCTGGGATTTGTAGCCTTTGGCTGACTCAGGCCTAACTTTCACAGCAGGACCTTTTTTTTAGAAAAGGATTCTACCTTGATTTGAATAATTTGCTGACCCATTGTGACAATAGCATTTTGTAAATTTTCACCCAGTTTTAACATAAAGGCCAGAGTTTCCTGGGGCAGCAGGACTAATCACAAGAACTTGTGTAGATTTCTTTGTATCTGTTTCTCTTTCTTTAGTGGGTGACTATCAGCATTGTAACCCATTTCAGGCCAGGAAGAAACTGAACCAGTGTTAATTTCTCATTTGTGGTTTACCACAAACATTTGTTTGTCTCAAATCCCCGCAAAAGAGCTAGAGCTCCCTTTAAGTAGCTAAAACCCACTGGAAAAAATTCTGAGACTGTTTACCTGTCTTGTTCATGGCTGGAGTCTCAGCACCAAAGTCAGGTCTTGACACACATGAGTCCCTAATCCGTAAATAAATTAACCCATTACCATTTTGAATAAAGTTTATTCTCTCCTCAAAAATACTTGTGGAAATACCTAAAACATTCAAGAATCTATAAGCCTGAATTTGGGGGTTCTATATTCTAAATTATAGATAACAGGAAGATTTCAACATTTTATGTGGGTTTAACATAAAATATTCACAGACTTTTAGTTTAAAAAAAAAATCTCCAAACTAGCCATATCTTGGAGATTTGTGTCTCTTAAATTTTAAAAAAGGCAAATGGCAGTTGTATGTGCCTATAAGTCACTTCAGTCGTGTCCAGCTCTTTGCAGTCCTATGGGCTGAAATCTGCCAGGCTCCCCTGTCCATGGGATTCTCCAGGCAAAAATACTGGAGTGGGTTGTCATGCCCTATTCAGGGGATCTTCCTGACTAGGTTGAACCTGGTGTTTCAATACCTCCTGTATTGGCAGGCAGATTCTTTACCACTAGAGCCACCATTTTTTACTCTCATTTCTTATATCTTGAATCAGAGCTGTGTCCAACTAAATAAGTTTTCTACCCAACTCAGAAGACATGATTGTAAGAATGCTGTGATTTTGCAGGTTGTTGGATTTCTTCTGGAAAAGGGAGCAGATATCACCCTGTGCAATTACAGCAATCAAACTGCGGTCCATGTGGCTAATTGTGAAGTCCAAAGACGACTCTTGGCCATCAATGGAATCCAAGCTCCCCAAATGCAACTTCTGCAAAGCTCATGGCAAGGTGATCTTGAACAACTTCAACACTTGCTGGTCAGTTAATTCAGTGTTTGCTTCTGTCTTTGGGTGAGTGGGTAAGACTTGAAAAGGGAACAGACTACATATGACTCCTTTTGAAGAAAAATAAGTTCTTTTCAAATGCAGTCCCAGAAAGTTTCAGGCAGGACATATGAGACAGAAATTAAATGGGGCACATGGGGTGGGAAACAAGATAATAAAAGAACACAGCAGCAGCCTATTTACACCTTCTTTCTAGCTGGATGAGAGAAGAAGTCATGTACACCCCTGAGAAATGATGTCCTCCCAGAGATGCCCCTGAGGAACCACTGTCAGCTTGCTCAGAGGTGTTCCCTTGACATCACTGCCATTTGTACAATTGCTGTTTAGATCCCTTTGGACCATCTGCAGTTATTATCTTTATCCTGAAAAGGGAATCAGAGAGAGTATGCTTTGCATAATATTTAGCTGGGATGAAAGTGAAGAGAATATATTTTTCAAAATGCTGTCTTTTTAGGGTATTGATCTTCTTCTTATTTAGATTTTTCTGCCCATAGAGACTCTTTTCCAAAGTAACTTGCGAAACCACATGCATAAGCAAGCACATTCATTATTGGCGAACAGGCTCTTGGCATTTACCTTCCAAGGTACTGTCAGATCACATGACCTTCCATCTGAAAGAAAATCAATTGCTGCTAGGAAACAGTTTCTTCTATTCCCTTATGGTAGAGACACAAGCAGATAAAGAAGAAGTGAAAGATATTCTGGTCACCTAGAGTTCAGGGTAATGGACAACAAAATCCAAAGGTCTCTAAATTCTTCTATTGTGCTAAATGATAGTCTAAAATTGCCATACATCATAAAGTGAGGTTTAGAAATGTTTTTGGAAGACTTTGAATTTCATTTTAATAGTATTTTTGACAATTGTTATTGTAATTCAATGTCTTTTCTCCATAACCATATTTTTCACTTCTAAAGATAAAGCTCCAAGTTTTAAAAACATATACCTGTAACTGGATCCAGAGCTTAATCAACAGATGTTCAATTAATGTGCTACTGCGAAACTATTCTCAGCTCAAAGCTTTTATGTTGGTTCTAACTAATAATAAACATTGATATAAGAGGTGATGTCTTTTCAGAGACTGAAAAAAAAACACTAACTAATTAATTCCCACAGCACCCCTCTGAGGTAATATCATTATCTCTAGTCTGTCCCTGGAGAAACTGAGGTAGATGCTGACTATATCGACATGGCATAAAGTGAAATACAGATGGAAATCTGTGAGTTACTTTGACCTGTAAAGTAACAGTTCAGATAATTTGGCCTTCCAGTAGCTTCTCAGCTCTGAATTTTCCAAATTAAATTTTACTAAAACAGCAAATAGCGTATATATGTCCACCTCCATTTGACTGTATAAATCCTGTTCAATAAGTTATCTTATAATTTTAAGCCATTCATTTACTTCACAGATGTTTTCTGAGCATGTGTCAGACACTCTGCTCAGTGCTTTTCATTTTCTGACTCCAATCATCCAAACAATCCTGTAAGAAAGGACCTGAAGACCCTGAAGTTCAGGGAATAAGGTTGCCAGGTTTTGCAAATAAAAATACAGGGCACTCATTTAAAATTTTGAATTTTGAGTAAATACCAACTATTTGGTATTTAACTAGCTGTCCCTTATTTCAAGAGGGTGATTTTATCAACTTTTAACAGAATGTCCTTGATATAACCTTGTCAGGGAGGTTCAATAACCAATTTAAGGAGGTCAAATTCAAACAGCAATCTATCTGTCTCAGGTTTGTGTTCTTTCAGTTCATCAGCGCCTCTCAAGATATTAAGGAACAGTATCTTGAAATTAAAATGAGAATTTGGCCAGGTGATGAAAATGTAAAGATTAGTATTAATGGACATGCAGTAAAGACATAATAGAAATAAAGCTTCATGTTTTTAAAGGCATCTGAAGAGTTCCTGGATATAAATTTCCCAAACCAACATGGCTTGACCCCTCTGATGCTGGCTGTGAGAGATGTGGACCTGTTTGAAAGGCTTGATATGTTAACGCTCTATAGACCTGCGGAGGTTCTCTCTGAGCTTCTCAGGCATCATGCGTGAGTATCATGTGGTTAGCCAGTACCCATGGAAGGGCATCTCTGCCATTGTTACTTACAAAGTCATTTGCAAACCTAGATATATAGATTGTTTATTTATATATATATACTGTGGTGCTTGCTTGCATCTGACTGTTTGTGACCCCACGGACAATAGCCCATAAGGTTCCTCTGTCCATGGGATTTTCCCATGGAAATACTGGAGTGGATTGCCATTTCTACCCCAAGGGATCTTCCTGACCCAGGGACCAAACCTGTGTCTCTTATATGTGGATTCTTTACCACTGTGCCACCTAGGAAGCCCCTTATACATGTAATCAGTTCAGTTCAGTTCAGTTCAGTCACTCAATTGTGTCCGACTCTTTGCGACTCCATGAATTGCAGCACGCCAGGCCTCCCTGTTCATCACTAACTCCTGGAGTTCACTCAAACTCAGGTCCATTGAGTCAGTGATGGCATCCAGCCATCTCATCCTCTGTCGTCCCCGTCTCCTCCTGCCCCCAGTCCCTCCCAGCATCAGGGTCTTTTCCAATGAGTCAACTCTTCACATGAGGTGGCCAAAGTACTAGAGTTTCAGCTTTAGCATCAGTCCTTCCAAAGAAATCCCAGGGTTGATCTTCAGAATGAACTGGTTGGATCTCC
>SJYC01025504.1:0-51749 GCA_006408675.1 Madoqua kirkii | reverse complement strand
AATTTTTGATGTTGATTCTATTCTTCCTAGAGATCCTAAACTCTGTGATTTTAGTGGAAAATCAGCAATACATTATGTATCACAAATAGAGAGTTTCAGAAAACAGCAGTTATTGGACATTTTAATGAATTCTATGCCAAAACCAGGTAATATTTTTATTTCACTTTTGAAATTCTCTAACTATAAAAGCCCTATTAGAAAATTTATGTTTTTTACATGTATTTGATGGATCCTCTTAAAGAAGTCAAGCTAAATGTACATATATGTGTAACTGAATCACTCTGTTGTACAGTAGATGTTAACACAATGTTGTAAATAGATACTTTAATTAAATTAAAAAAAAAGAAATCAAGTGAATAGCTATTTATAGACCAGGGACTTTGTACAAGACCCATAGTTAAGGTACTCTGAGACAGGCAAAGAAGGCTAAGATATGGTCCAAACTTTTGAAAGCGTTTAGTACAGTCAGGGACACACCACATCAGTCAGAGGAGAAAGAGGTTGTTATAAACTTGAAAGGGGAAGAAAGACTTGCTGTGGTTCTCTAATGCTGGATAAAATAGGAAGGAAGCGAAAAGATGTGATATAGGCATGAAGAAAGCGTCTGAGCAAGAGAGAAAACAGCCACAGAAGAAAGTGTAATGGAAAAAGTGCCACTGAGCCACATGTGACTTTGTGAAAACTACTTGACTTTATTGTCTGATTGGATTTTTGTTGGGATCTTCTGGACAGGGAACAAGGCTATCCCCAGGAAGGTTTCATGGAAGAGGTTAAGACTCGATCTGATTCTAAAAAAAATCTTGAGATTTGATTTTGTGGACAGAAGCATCATGTTGTAAGTGAGCATGGCTCATCCCAGGGGCAAACCGAAGACTAGAACCACCAGTTCACGTCAGGGGAAAGGAATACAGGAGGTTAGATACACAAAAGACTGAGTCCATCAAAGACTCATTAAATGTCAGACTGAAGGACATAACTTTTTTTTTTTTCAATGAAACAGAGTCACTGAAGAATTTTAAGACAGGGAACCACAAAAACTCTGTTTTAGGAGAGGAAGAGACTCATGCCAAGCAAGCTCGATTAAGAAACCATAGAAATACCTGTGCATGGTTGCAAGGATCAGGAAAAGAGACTTTGGACATGGCGTGTAGTAGGTCTGAAAGGTGCTAGGTATGTGAGTTTAAGAGAATGTGAAAGAATTCACAGAATATAGTGATGTAAAGTTGATAGAGGAGACATACAGACAAAGGTTGAGAGGCTTGAGTTAAATATGATTCCAAAGTCTCAGCCCTAGGAAGTGGGGAGGTAGAAATACAATTAACAAAATAAAAGAACACTATGGCTTGGTGTCGATGTTGAAGGTAACGGGTTCTAAAACACTCATTTGATGAGAACTTGTGATCTTCAAAGTAGCAATTTTCTGTAGGCCAGGGCTTGTGGGAAAGGATTGGATGGATTGATGGGTTTCTTTGCAAGTTCTCTACAAGGACACTGTGAAGATCTGAGAGTCGGGAAGATCACTAAAGGATCGATGATGGTGAGAAAATGGCAGGGGCCAGGCGGAGAAGGTACACATGGACTCAGGCATAAGAAAGGAAGGAGTGGGAAGCAGCATCAAATTGGAAAAGAGTTTACAAAGCAAATGTGATAAGAAAGTGAGGGCTTCAGTGGCAGGACGGAGGCAGTAGAAATGTTGCAAAGAGTGAAGAAAATATGGTGAAGAAATGCAGGCTATGAGTAGAGATCACTCATTCAATTTTGTATCACTCATAAGATTAATGAAATAGGAAGAGATGCAAGAGGAAGAAGTTTTCACGGTAGAGCGCATGCTTATCTGAAAAAGTCAAGATAACAGGAGAAGGATATGTAAGAGAACAGTGTCCCCTGGGAACTAACTGGGAATTCATTGTTTGGTATTCAGAACTCTGTCAATTTAATGTAGCTTCAAGTGCTAGACAGGAAAGGTGCTCCAAGCAGCTGAGCACTTTTGTCTTCGGCAATATAGCGCAAATATAATTCCCAGCCCCTTATTAGGGGTTACACTTAGCAACATTGCCCCTTTTTTAAAAAACAAACAAACAAAACACATTTATTCTGTGGACTCTTTTTGTCCTCACATCTTTTCCAGTGAAAATTATGGCCCAAAGCTTCCTCAGGATCCCAGATCATTATTTCAAGAAAATTTTAAACAAAATGGAATTCATTTTTAGAACCTAGTGCTAGATGTTGCTGTGAAATTGATGGAGATGCAGCTTATCAAAATACATTATTATGTTTCTTTTGGCAGAAAGATGTGCTGAATCATTGCTTGACATTTGTCACGATACAAACTCTTCTCCAACTGATATGATGACAGTTACTAAAAACCAAAATATAATCTTGCAGAGCATCAGCAGCAGTGAGGTAAGATGCTCTAATCTTTAAATAGAAAAACCAACAGAAAAAGGGATAACCTACTGCATCTACACTTACTTCATTTATATCTACCTCATTTAAGTTGCTTGAATATTTATAACAAAAATATTATAATTATATATTTAAATGTGATTATAAGGAAACTTAAAGCACAATTAATCATAGTACTTCATGAGTTTAATCTCAAGGCAGTAATTAGCTAGTCAATTCTGAGTCTCATACATTATGTGTGTATGTGTATACCATAGAATATTGTTGCAGCTGAATCCATGCTAAATAATAAAATGTAGCTTGTCTTTATGCATGTTAATGTGAAAGAAGAGAAAATCATTATTCTGTTCATGTCAGATTTATCCTGGGATACCACAAAGGAGGTGCCTCCTCTTGGTCCTGGTCATTACCCCCTGCCCATGATGAATAACTTTACAAAGTATAGTAATAGTACCAGTAACAAACATCATGACCCATAGAAAACGATAGAGTGATTTCCTAAATGTATAATAAACTGTTGACAGTGGTTGCCTAAAAGGACCGAAATGCAGAAGAACTTTGTACTGTATACTCATTTGTATTTTTTGAATTTTTATAAAATTTAACAGTCCAAACAGTTAAAAATATTACAGCTCTATAGGAATTCCCTGACAGTCTAGTGGTTAGGACTCAGTGCTTTCACTGCAGAGGTGGGAGTGGGAGCGAAGTTGGGGGCCCTGGGTTCAATCCCTGGTTGGGAAACTAAGATCCCACATGCTACACAATGGTGACAGTTTTTTTTAAAATTACTACTCTATATTTTATTGGTAAAAAGAATATAACCCACGAAGGTGTTTATTTTTACAAGTTAATGAGGTATAGACTGTAATAGACAGAAACAACATGAAGAGTTTTAGAGATAGTGTAGTATGATTTTTTGTACCTTTCTCTTTCCAAAAATTATCCTAAAACAAGAAATAAAACAAACACCAAAAATTTGCGTAAAAAAGTAGTCTGAAATAACTAATAAGAACTGGTAAAAATAGTACAGAGAATTCCTGTATAACCTTTGCCAGCTTTCCTCAATGGGCGTTATAACTATAGCTGATTGTCTAAACTAGAAAATTGACATTAACCCAACAACACAATGAACTAGGCCACAGACCTTCCTTGGAGTTCACTAGTTTTTAACGTGCATCCCTTTTTCTTTCTTCTGTTTGTCTGTGTCTGTGTGCATAGTTCTGTGACATTTTATCCCCTGTATCTTCAGTGGAGATAAAAAACTGTTCTGTTACCACAAAGGAACCCCCTTACTACACTCTTAATTGCGTGGTCTCTCTGCTAACTCCAGGCAACCACTGATCTGTTTTCCATCTCTATTATTTTATCACTTCAAGAATGTCATATAAGTGGCATTATTAACTTTTGAGATTGGCTTATTCTACTGAGCATAACACTCCTGAGATAGATCCAAGTTGTTCTATGTATCAATACCTTCTTTATGTTGTTAAGTAGTATTCTATTACAATTTTATTTTGTCCCACAGTTTATTTAGCTGTTCATCTGTTGAAAGACATTTGGGTTGTTTCCAGTTGGGGCTATTACATATAAAGCTACCATGAACATCTATGTACAAATTTTTGTGTGAATTTATGTTTTTATTTCTCTGGGATACATGCCCAGGAATCCAATTAGTGGGTCATTTGATAAATGTATGTTTAAATTTTTTTAAAGCTGCCTAATAATTTTCCAGAGTGGCTCTAACCATTTTATATTCTCACCAGCAGTAAATGAGAGATCCAATGTCTCTATACACTTGGCGGCATTATGGTACTATCAGTATTTTTTATTTTAACCATTAAAATTTTTTTTTAACCAAAATAGGTATATGATGGTAGCTTATTGTGGTTATAATTTGCATTTCCCTAATGAACAATGTTAAATCTTTTTTTAAAAAATGTATTTGCCATCAGCTCTAATTATTCAAATATTTTGTCCCTTTTGTGATTGAATTCTTTGTCTTATTGTTGGGTTTAGAGAATTCTTTATATATTCTGGATGTGTAACTCACAAATATTTTCTGCTAGTCAATGAGAAAAATTTGGTTTGCTTTTTTTCACCTTAGCAGCTCTTTTACCAAACAAAAGTTTTTATTTTTGATGAAAATCAGTTTATCCATTTTTTCCCTTATGAGTCTTGATTTTTATATTATGCCTAAGAAGACTTTTACTTGACTTAGGTTCTGGTTACAGGAGTGTATTCAGTTTATAAAAAGTCATGAATCTATACAGTTTTGATATGTGCACATTCCTGAATGTATGCTATTCTTAAAAGTAAATATACACAATGGGATATTACTCAGCCACAAAAAGGAACATATTTGAATCAGTTTTAATGAGGTGGATGAAACTAGAACCTATTGTACACAGTGAAGTAAGTCAGAAAGAGAAAGATAAATATATATACGGAATCTAGAAAGATGGTACCAAAAAATTTATTTGCAGAGCAGCAATGGAGAAACAGACATAGAGAACAGACTTACAGACATGGGGAGAGGGGAGGAAAGGGTGAGATGTATGGAGAGTAACGTGGAAACTTAAATTATCCTATGTAAAGTAGATAGCCAATGGGAATTTGCTGTATGTCTCAGGAAACTCAAACAGGGGCTCTGTATCAACCTAGAGGGGTGGGATGGGGAGGGGATGGGAAGGAGGTTCAAGAGCGAGAGGATATATGTACACCTATGGCTGATTCATGTTGAGGTTTGACAAAAAACAACAAAATTCTGTAAAGCAATTATCCTTCAATTAAAAAATAAAAATTTTAAAAAGTAAATTAAAGGGAAAGATTAAATCCTTTCAAATATCTGAGCAAAGAATATGGTTTTCAATCTAGGGTTTTATATTCAGAAAACTATAAATCAAATATTAGAGCTGAATAAAGACATTTTTCAGACATGCAAATGAGAAAACGTTTTACACTTCACATGCCTTTTAAGGAAGCTTCTATGTACTCTACTAAATCAAGAGGATAAGATAAAAATAGAAGGGAAAATTGGATCCATGATTCAGGGGATCTGGAACCCAACACAAGAGAGGAGGATATTCCTTGGTATAAAGCAGAAAGCAAGTCCCAGGGCTTCAAACCATGTATGAAGTCTAGAGAACAAAGAGATCCAATCACTGGGGAAAGGGAGGGGTGAGGAAGAACAGGATAATGGGGATTTCCAAGAAGAAGGTAGAACTGGTATATTATTTGATATATTTAACCATGTGGAAAGACCACTGGAGATTGGGAAGATTTAAGATTTTAAAAAACATATGAAAATGAATTAAATATTAAATAAATTTGTGAATGAAGCAAAAACAGGGATTTGGGGTTTATGTACAAAAAAAGTTACGCAAGAAAGAAAGTATAATCATACTATATTTCTATTGCATGACTATAGTGCAATACATACAGTATAGTACAATACTCAAATAATCAAAATTAAAACTTTAAGGGGGTGAATTTATTGGAAGGATGGGGACAGGATATAAGAATATTCAATTGTCAACTGCAATAATAAGGCAGAAGGTAATGTATCACTTTATCACTGGGGGCCAGGAGGTGGGAGTTGTTTACCTTTTTTGCCTTTATCACCAGTAAAAAGATCCCAACCTACTCCCCTAAGAGGCTTGCTTTTTTTTCCAAGTCACGAGTGAGCAATACATCAACAAGGAGAGAGGTGACTCTCCTTTCCCCGTTTCTTGCCCAGCCTAACATTTCATCTCCTTCCTCTGGCCAAGTTGTTAATAGCAGATGAACAGAGCAGATGGGGCTTCCCAGGTGGCACTACTGGTAAATAATCAGTCTGGCAGTGCAGGAGACATAGGAGACATGGGTTTGATTCCTGGGTCAGGAAGACCCCTGAAGGAGGGCATGGCAACACTCCAGTATTCGTGCCTGGAGAATCCCATGGATGGAGGAGCCTGGCGAGCTATAGTCCATGGGGTCACAAAGAGTTAGAAACAACTGAAGGACTTAGCATGCATAGATGGCCATTATCACACCGTTGAAGAGTACTTACCTACTTCCAGCCCATTCACTAACTGCAAAATCCACCTGTCCCACTCTCTCCCCTGTTCTCAGGACACACAGCTCCCATCAGGCTCTACAGGCAAGGCCCAGAGGCACACAAGACTCACCCAGGAATTGCCTCCAAGAGAAGTGACTACGGTTAACTGCTTTGCAAAGTAGCCTCTGTTTTTCTCAACTTGCACAGAGGAGAAACAGTAACCACCCCAGTGATGGAACCTAGCTGATCTAAAAATCAAAGCTTTGGGACTTCCCTGAAGCTCCAGTGGTTAAGAATCTGCCTTGCAATGCAGGCAACACAGGAGACAAGGGTTTGGTTTCTGGGTCAGACACAGGTTTGATCCCCTGGAGGAGGGCAGGACAACCCACTCCACTATTCTTGCCTGGAGAATACCATGGACAGAGAAGCCTGGCAGGCTTCAGTCCATAGAGCCGCAAAGAGTCAGACATGACTGAAGTGACTTAGCACAGCACAGCACATAGAGCAGATCATAGGATCAGGATGAAAATGTCAGTCTTGCCCTTAAACTCTCAGAGCTCCAAGTCCAGTGTCCCTTACTTTTTCCTCTTTCTAATCCCACCCAAACCTTGGCTCACAGACTAACCCCACCCAGACCACAGTACCCATTCTCTGACTTCATCCTCCTGAGCTGTCCCCAGATTGACTGCTCCACTGATTTGCCAGATGAATGAGCTAAGGAATAGGTAAGATATCACTTCAGTAACTCAAGAGACAGCAGGAGGGGACTTCCCTGGTGGTACAGCGGTTAAGAATCTGCCTTCCAGTGCAGTGGGCCTGGGTTTGATCCATGGTTAGGGAGGTAGATCCCATATGCTCACTGCAGCCAAATAAAAAAAATAAAATAAATTTAAAAAGAAAGAAATTGATAAAATGAAACACACTTACTTTTCATTTTTTTGCGGTATAGTTAGGAACCTTGCTTTTTTTTTAAGACTAAAAATCCCTTCATATTTAGTTCATTTTTTATAAAGTTTTAAGATATTTTGTGAACTTTCACTCTATATATTTCTTATTACGGTTGAAATAACTTTGAACTCATTTTTGAGGGAGAGATAGACTCTCACTATTGAATTTGCTTCTTTCTAGTGCTTTCTCTAGAGTTTAAAAAAAAACAACACCCAAGGTCTTTTTTCACTTCTTTTCTTTGAATGAAAGCTTGCTTTATTTTGGGGTTATCTGCAATAGGTTTTTATAGTTTACAAATATAAGCAGCTGCTTTGTTTGTAGGATTGCGCCTGAGAGGCTCTCCACGGCCTCTGCCAATCTTTCTTTCATCTAAGAAGAATCTTCTTTCCAAATTGAATTGCGTATGATTTCTGTGCCTCTTTTCTGTGTGGTTGGCCTTCTGCTGTTTGCAGATCAGAATGCTGTGCTGTCTAGTCTGCTATTGCCTCTTGCGTTACTGTGCATGGTTGATGCGCTCCATTTATTTGGGATGTGCTATTCTAACATTTTCTCTCCTTCACTCACGCCTGCATTATTTCAATTTCCTCTTTCACCCAGTGAAAGTAACAGTCGCTCAGTCCGACTCTGCGACCCCACAGACTATACAGTCCATGGAATTCTCCAGGCAGGATACAGGAGTGAGTAACCTTTCCCTTCTCCAGGGGATCTTCCCAACCCAGGGACTGAACCCAGGTCTCCCACATTACAGGTGGATTCTTCAGCTGAACCACAAGGGAAGTCCATTAAAGTCATTCATATTTAAGATTCTAAAATAAACAGAAAATTCTGAGCTGTTGCTGTTTTTTTCTTCATTTTCATGTTAATCTTCAAAGTAGGTATTATTCCCCATATCCTTTTTGTTTGTGATGCTTATGGTTTTTCAGTTTTGTTTTTTTTAAGGAAGAAGTTTTTTGTCAGGAATTTGTAGGGATCACACATCTTTTATTTTTTCCTGTGCAAAATTTATAAATTATATTTGAATATTCTTTCTCTTAATTTTCTCAGAATTATTAATTTTCCTTTTGGTTCTTGTTCAGACTCTCTTGTTTCAAATTTTTCATAGTAGCAAGAAAGCAGAGTGATTATGAATTCTGTAACCAGACTTCAGAGTCTGGGTGTGAATCTGGTTTGCTAGGTGACCTTGGTTAAGTTACTTAACTCCTCTGAACCTCGTGTATAAATGGAATAATAGTTTCTGCCTTTAGAGTTTTTGTGAGGATTAAGTCAGCTATATGTGAAAGGTCCAACAGTGTCTGGCACTGTATGGATAAATGCTAGTCATTGTTAGGGGTTTTGCAGGTAGTTTGCCCATATTCCGCATCTTCCAACTTTTCCTCAAGGACCGACTAATGCATGAACTGAGCAGCTGAGACCAACCGCAGATCATTAATCAACATAGAAACTTGAAATGAGAACCAGTTATATATTTAACACTAAAAATTAGTGTTAACTAGTTTTATTCAGCATAAAAATTTCACTGAAACACTCTAATTGTATGAAATGGAAGAAATATATTCTGAAGTCTCATAGAGTGTTCGAGACATGATATGAATAAAAATTATACATACTAAGAAGGAAACTTCAGTGGTCACTAAACATCTGAAACTATCTCCAACATTTCTACTAACAAAAGCATGCACATTCAAACAATCGGATCATATATCACATTACTAAAAATGAAACTGGTAATTGATAATGGAGAAGGTAGTGAAACAGACTTATGCACTGCTAGTGGAGAGTAAGTAGTAAGTGTAAATTTACTTTTAAAGCAACGTACGTAAAAAAAATTCGAATATTCTTCAGATCAATAATTCCTTATAATTCCATATCTAAGGATCAACTCTAAAGAGATAATACAAAATAGGGGTATTACTTGTAAAGATGTTCACAGCACTATGTGTGATAATGAAGAATTAAAAATTGCCTACTATGCATGATGGGGTTTATATCATAACACTTATGGGACTTACTACACATCTTTATGACCCTCTGATAAAATTCCATTAAAATGATATTTACTTATAAATTGCTATGTAATTTATACTTGTTATAAGTAAACAAGCCAGATATGAAATGACACGATACGACTCTATTACTAAACACTTAGGAAAAAGAAAAAGAAAATATCCTGTCTGTGTGAACAGTTTGTGTTTTATTTGTAGGATTATAGGTGATTTCTTCTCCTGCTCTTTAAAGAACTGCTGTTTTGGTATGTCCATGCATTTTATAAAATAGTAATCCCCTATTGCTCACACTTTGTAATTGGATGGGAGGGAGAAGAAACTTGCCAGAGAGTGGTAGAAGTTTTGAAATGCAAAGAATAAGCAGTGAAATTGACAACAGTCTAGGATCAGGGCAAACCTGTCCAGGTGTCCCATCTGCCATTGACAACCAGGATGGTCTAAGGTAGGGCCCCTAACCTGTGCTGGGAGGTAGAGAATGCTTTACAAAGCATGTACTGCTGTATAAAGTAAAGTGTGATAACTAAGCTATTATAATCGAACACCTTCCCCCAAGGGGAATGGACAGTTAGGGAGTTTGGGATGCTCAGGTACACACTACTATATTTAAAATGAATAACCAACAAGGACCTATCGTATAGCACACGGAACTCCGCTCAAGGTCATGTGCCAGCCTGGATGGGAGGGTGGTTTAAGGGAGAATGGATACACATATATGTGTGGCTAAATCCCTTCCCTGTTCACTGAAACTACCGCAACATTGTTAATCGGTTTCACCCCAATACAAAATAAAAAGTTTTTAAAAAATTGAACACCTGAAATATTTTAATGGTAGTGATAAGTCAAATGAACAAAGTGAAAAGATTCCCACACTCTCTTGGGAATTAGTGAATGAAATATCAGAGGCTTTATGATAGATAAAGTCTGCTCACTTCTCTGACAAACATCTGCACATAGGGCAAAGACTTTTTATCCAATAGTCTGCTTAAATAGACCATTCATCTGGATCACAGAAGCCAGAATGCTAATTATAACATCCAGGTAGGATGGGATATTTTAACTACTACTTGCGTCTGTCACTGTTCTAGCCACTAAAAGGGGCAAAGTCACCAGCAACAACTTCTAACGGAGGAACCTATCAACAACAATGCATTCTCATAGAAAACATTTCTTCTTTAGAGAGTCAGGAATACTTTTTGTAAGTCTAGCTGGTTGTTTTCTTTTTAAGATAAGCTGTTTTTCAACCATGTTTTTCAGCAGTTTGATCATTTTCTAGATTGCAAAAGGGAAGTTTGAGAAGTTGCATAACACGATTAGATCAGAAGGCTGTCATAGAGAAAACTTTAATCAGCTCTGCTGCCTTTCAGCCTAAGGTTATATCTGCAGCTTCCATGTGGGGCAAGGATTTCCACCCTTACCATCTGTAAATGATGCCCCAGGGAGGCATTATGGAAAAGACCATGTTCCTTTGGGGTTGTTCACTGGCTGTGGCCAAAGGATTCTTTCCAGTTACCCACTCAGATGGAATTGGTGGCAGCTTAACAGCCTGAATACAGACATGATAAAGTATAAAATATTGAATTTCTCTGTGTATATGCAATTTCAGCTTTGATCTTCATATTTGATTATGCAATTAATCACATTCACATCTGTCTAAGCCTGGTGCTCTGGAGACAAACATTTTCCCATTATTTTAGTCCTGAATACTTTATCCGATTTGAAAGGAATCAGCAGTGTGAAACTTTAGCTTAGAAAAAAAAAAAAAAACAACATTCACCCTGCCAACCAAGTATTACACTGAAAAACTGAGTTTCTACTTTATGATATTTCAGGAGTCTGACCAAGGTGATGACTGCTCTCATTCCATATTGATTAGTGAAGAAGGAGATCCAAGTGGTGATGGACAAGACTGGCAACCCAGGACAGAAGGTATTCATCTTCTGTCCTTGATGTGTTTACAAAGACAATATTGATTATCTGGATTTTCCCCCTAATTTAAGTCGTGCTCAGTGCAGAGCTTTGAAATCTCAGACAAGCATAGAGGAAAAGAAATCCTATCATTTGGTCCATATCTGAATCAGTGAGTCTTGGCAACCTATCCAGTCTCTCCTTTGTTCTACCCTATTCTAGCTCAACCTGCTGTTCTCATCTTTCTTTTTTGTCTGGTAGCATCTTTTCCCTCACTTTTCTCTCAGAATCTTCCAGCAGCTACAGGGATCTGTTCTCTTCTGTGCATGCGTGTGGGCCGACTCTTTGCGACCCTATGGACTGTAGCTCACCATGTCTATCCTATGGATTCTCCAGGCAAGACTCCTGGAGTGCGTATGCCATGCCCTCCTCCAGGGAAATCTTCCCACCCCAGGGGCTGAGTCCACTTCTCTTAGGTCTCCTGCCTTGGCAGGTGGGTTCTTTACCACTAGTGCTACCTGGGAAGCCTTATTCTCTTCCAGGACCAAGCATTTCTCCATTAGCTGTCATCCCAGACCTCTTCCCTTCAGGGGGGAGTTGGGGGACTGAACAAAGAACTAAAGGCCCAAGTTGCACCCTTGTATTCTAGGAGGCCGCAAGTCTGGAATTTCCCCAAACAGCACCCGTTCCAAATGTGTCATCCTGTCCTATCCTTAAATGCCCTTGCGTTGAACAGATCACAAGGTTTTTACAGATTCTCACTGCAGAACATAGTTATCACAGCAATCACATGGGTCTGTCATCTACTCCCCTATACACTTCTTAAGTGAAACGTTTATTTGAACTGCTCCGATCTCGTTTCTGGTATTTTCCTGCTTGCATTTCTAACACGCCAGGGAAGCTGCCCTCTTGGATGTCTTTTTTCTCATCCCCATTAATCACCTTGAAGGCTGCAGGCTAGCTTAGCCACTGTCTCCTTTGACCCCTTATGCAATGCTGCCCTCTTCTGGGCAGACTCCCATCTTTCCCGAACTCACTCGGTACCTCCTTTCTCCCGGCTGAGGGCAGGAAAGAAATTATAAACGTCATGAACTCATGAACCCTGAAAGACCTAATTAAAAGAAACAAGTCCTGATCCCCTCCAAGTAGTCCTTGTGATCTGCCTTTGACTTTCAAAGACTTCAAATCTGAGTTCTCAGAAGTCCAATTGTGTCCCAATCACCTTCTAAGAGATTAAATACTGTGTTTATTCAGCTCAGTTTAGAGATGGCTTGCCATTTGAGGTGCTTATAGGAACTGAACCTGGTTCTCCTGAATTATAGGCAAATTCTTTACCATTTGAGCCTCCATGAAAGCCCCTTCTTATTAATAATACTTTTTAAATCAATTTGTATGTAATATTTTAGAGTTTCATGTAGGAACCATAACACTCAGGCAGCATCTCAACTAAGTTCTTATAGTTTTAAGCTTTCATAACTTGAGTTATACATTCTAAAGAAGAAATTATGTTTCTAAGTTTTCTTTTAATAGTTGATAAGAGTCTTTAGTAAGCTAGTAACTCTTTCAAGTCACAAAGTCTGAAATAAAAATGTTTGGGGAATTATTGTGCATTGTATTCATCTTAACCATAAATCTCTTTAAATTCCATTTACATGCTTCTAACATACCCCAGGTTGTTAATGTTTAAGTGTTTGCACACTTTATAAAGACTTTATGCACATCCATGTGACTATTTGATTATAGATATGCACATTTAATTATTTAACTTATATCTGTTTGTTCATTGTATTATTCTTTTAAAAAGGAAGCTTCAGTAACTAAAATATATATAAACTCGAATGTTTGGATCACTGCCCTGGTCTTTCAGTTCAGTTCAGTTCAGTCGCTCAGTTGTGTCCAACTCTTTGCACCTCCATGAATCACAGCACACCAGGCCTCCCTGTCTATCACCAACTCCCGGAGTTCACTCAGACTCACATCCATCGAGTCCGTGATGCCATCCAGCCATCTCATCCTCGACCATCCCTTTCTCCTCCTGCCCCCAATCCCTCCCAGCATCAGAGTCTTTTCCAATGAGTCAACTCTTCACATGAGGTGGCCAAAGTACTGGAGTTTCAGCTTCAGCATCCTTCCTTCCAAAGAAATCCCAGGGCTAATTTCCTTCAGAATGGATTGGTTGGATCTCCTTGCAGTCCAAGGGACTCTCAAGAGTCTTCTCCAACACCACAGTTCAAAAGCATCAATTCTTCGGCACTCAGCCTTCTTCACAGTCCAACTCTCACATCCATAGCAGCTAAATATTCCTGCAACACATATTTGCTTTCTTATGGACTTTTACAGATGGTAATTTATGCAATACAATTTGCCCCTCATCCCAATCCCTCATTCTTTTCCTTATTATAAAAATCTTCTTGCATTCCTTAATCAGCTATTTTCCCAGAATATATCAGATGCAAACCTTGTAGACTGGAAATTGAGCATGTAAAATTATTCTTTTCATGAGTGAATGAGAACCTATTTTCTAAAATTACTAGGCTTAACTTAAAAAAATTACAGTGTATATCTATCAGGATTATGTGCAAATAACAAAATCTGTTCTACTTGAGTGAAAAGAAAGGAAGTTTTAAAAGTTACTAGAAAAGTTCATAGACCATTGAAAAACAAAGGAGAAGAACAGATCCCAGGTTGGATTGTCACAAAGAATTCTTGTAGCTACATCTAAAAACTGGTCACTGACCCCCAGATCACACTGCCTCAGCCACAACCAGTATACCCAATGCCTCTACATTGACCTTAGACCCTCCCTCTGCTGTTGATACTCATATCAGCAAAAGGATACCTCCATCTTATCTTCTCTTATGTAACCCCTGAGTATCCGTCTCTCAAGTTAGTTTTCTGAAAACTAGTGGCAAAAAAAAAAAGACTGGTAAATGTAGCTATAAAAAATTCTGTTGAAAAATATGATTTAGGAAACTATCAAAAGGTAGAGAAGTTATCAAAATATTTTGAACCTTGATTCCCATCCTTTTAAACAAAGCAAGTAGAAAACACAGAAAAGTAAGACTTTTCTGGGGAAAATAATTTTTCTTCATTGAATGAATTAGGCTAGGCCAATTAAGTTTTTGTTTTAAAAATGTAGCACTTATATTAATAATTAATCATCATTTTCTGACTTTATGAATATCATTTGCCCCTTTTCTGCAAGAAAGTTTATGTTTCTGTTTGTGTTTAAATGACGCCTCTTAGTTTCTACTCCAACATTTTCTGGTGGGGTTAATTTGCATCTTCTTACTTGAAAGATGCATTTAGATAGGAGCAAGTGTTTTCACATGACAGTGCATCCTCTTTCCTGGACCTCTCTTAGGTTCAGAGGCCCCTATGATCACTCACAGTATTCAAACGACAAAACAGAGAATATATATGTTTCAAGATGATTTCGGTGTTGGAAAGTTTTATAATATCCCTCCCTCCACCCTATCAATTAGGACCAAATTTTTTTTTCTCCCCGTTTAGGAACCATTAACTTTTCACAATGTCTAAAATGTCAGGAATTTCTTATACTTGCATCTTACTTTCTTGGTTTAAAAAAAGAGAAATCAGCCAATTAACAAATTTTTAGCTTATTAAATCTACTTAAAAACATTTCAAGATGATTTCGGTGTTGGAAAGTTTTATAATATCCCTCCCTCCACCTATCAATTAGGACCAAATTTTTTTTTCTCCCCGTTTAGGAACCATTAACTTTTCACAATGTCTAAAATGTCAGGAATTTCTTATACTTGCATCTTACTTTCTTGGTTTAAAAAAAGAGAAATCAGCCAATTAACAAATTTTTAGCTTATTAAATCTACTTAAAAACATTCTTGGTAAAAAAATCATCTAGGTTTATTAGTCCTCAATGATTCTAAAAGTACAGTCATTGTTAAGAACATGTTCACATGAATATACTGTAGAATAACTTCTACAGCAAAGTCTAAATGTGCCTAGTCTTATAGAGCATGCTTTTCACTGACAGTTGAGTTATTAGGAATGTATGCTATATGTTTCTTTTACTCTAACAGGTCAGCTAGGTGTTTTCCCTCAAGGATGACCACAAAAATGGTATGAAAGACATCCATCTGCCTTTCACTACAAAAGCGGCCATGAGCCATCTCACAACCTCGTGACTGTCAGTTTTTTCATCTCTAAACGAAGGGTTTGGGTCGGATGACCTCTAAGTTCCTCCCAGCTCTATAATCCCAAGCCTATCATTTTGTGCTACATAGTGTGGTGATAGGATATTTGAAAAGTTAAAAAGAAAATCCGCTATTCCAAGGAAACTTCATTTTTAGAGATTGCCAAACAAACAAACAAACAAACAAACAAAAAAACCCACAAAACTCCTTTTGGAAATATTTACTTTTTAAAAATGCACCACTCTTATAAATAACACAAGCATAAACATTTCACATTAAAAATGCTTTCCTTATGGTGGTTCCTATATATTTGACAAAATACCCAATGTCCTTCAAAAATAATAAAAACTTTAATTGATGTGCTGATGGTGATTAGGCTTTCCGGGTAGTGCTAGTGGTAAAGAACTCGCCTGCCAATGCAGGGGACCTACAAGATGCAGGTTCGATCCCTGGGTCAGAAAGATTCCCTGGAGGAGGGCCGGCAACCCACTCCAGTATTCTTGCCTAGAGAATCCCATGGACAGAGGAGCCTGGTGGGTTATATCCCACAGGGTCACAGAAAGTCAGACATGACTGAAGCAACATAGCATGCACAGGCTGATGATGATAGCTATTAAGTAACTTTCCCAAGGTCCCCCAGGAAGTGGCAGAGAGGGATGGAGACCCAGATCTCTCTGATTTACGATCTGCTCAAATCTTCTCTACTATATTTTGATCAATGGAGCTGATTAAAACCATGGCTCCTCCAGCATCCACAGACTGAATGAATGGCTGTGACAGATAGATGGATAAGCTGAATACTGGGACAAGCCCTACATCTTCCTGGAAGGATAGGCCTCTATGTTCTACACACACATTGCACACTTCTTTCACAGTGCTTATCTGGCTATGCTCTTTGCTTTCTTATTTATAGTCTCTGCTAAGGCCACAGCTGTACCTTCTTTGTTTCTTTATATTTAGCACAATGAGTTACACTTGGCATGCACTTGATAAAATGCATGCTTTGTTGAACAGGAAAAAGTGAATAGGTGAAAATCTTAAAGGACAGACAGTTCTGGCATGGTTCACACTAGGGTTTTTGAACTATATTTATTTTTTGTTTATGTATTGATTGTGCTATGTCCGCATTGCTGCCCAAGGGCGTTCTCCAGTTGTGGTGAGGGGGCACTGCTCTCTGGTTGCCGGGCATAACCTTCCCATTGCAGTGGGTTCTCTTGCTGCAGAGCCCAGGCTCCAGGCATGCAGGCTTCAGTAGTTGTGGTGCGTGGGCTGAGTTGTCCTGTAGCACGTGAAATCTTCCTGGATCAGGGACTGAACCTGTGCCTTGGCAGGCAGACTCCTATCCACTGTACCACCAGGAAAGTCCCCACACTAGTTTTTAATGTCAATTTGTTTAATGTGCTATTTTGTAGGCATGCATCCATTCTATAAGTTGGAACTTTCTGTCTTAAGCGGTATACCAGAAGTCACTCCTTGGAATCAGATAAGAGATGACCAAATGACAAATACAAGCAAGTTCCAATGGGGCAACATAAATTATCTCATTTAATTCTCACAACAGTCCTGTGAAGTAGGTGATATCAGTCACACTTTACAGAAGGAGGACTTGTTTTCTCCATTCAGGGAGAAAACACTGCTCATCATAAAGCTTTATTTTACTTCTGGAATGTTTTGTATACAAATTCTTTGCCCTTTAAGCAAGTATTTATGTAAGACAGGAAAGATACAAAGATGGTTAAAACTCAGTTCCTAGTTAATGTTCATCCTGTAATTACTAAGAATACATGAGCCAAATAACCAAAAATAAAACATTTGATTCCTGATCACTCCTGGAATTCATTACTTTCTTCTTCTTATTATTATTACTGACCTGCACTTTCATAGGTGTTGAGATTATTGTTACTTTTCCGAGAGATGTCAGCCATCCCCAAGAAATGGGCCAAGAAGATTTACAAGAAAACAAGTAAGAAGTATTCTTTGAAAGGTTAGATTGGAATTAAAGTATATATTTGTGTGGCAACCCACCTTTTTAGTAATTCAGAAAAACATCCCCAAGCAGAGGCCATAATAAATAATTTTGTGGCAAGAGCTGGATAATAAATGTTTTATGCTTTGTGGGCCATATAGCCTCTGTTCCAGTGATTCAACTCTGCAGTCTTGAATGCTTCCGAGGATGGTATATAAACAAATGGGTGTGGGTATGATCCAATCAAACTACCAAAGTGAGACTGGAGGCTGGATTTGGGCCAAGGACCATCATGTGCTGACTTTGCAGCAGTGCTACTCAAAACAGAGTTCTGAGGTCCTTCTGTTACCAGTCAATAATGAAGTCAGTATAGAACTTGGACATGCAAACCTTTAAAAAGGTGTGCAGCCATTTAGTCAAGTAATTTTACACTTATTGATCTGATAGTGGAGAATTTGAGGCTTATTTTCATGTTTTCAATTTTTGTTTAATTCTTATAGTCATTCATTTTGATTACATTTTACAAAAGTTTCAATCCATGATGCAATGTAAAATTTTAAATGGATTCTTCACCAAAGATAGTTTGCGAAGTACTGGGCCTTTGGAGAATGGCCCAAGGCCTCTGGTCAATGCCTTTGGAGAAGTACAGTGGTGCACCCCCTTGTCTCTGCCCTTTCCTCCTCTGATTTCTCTGCTTGAGGAAACGGAGACTGGGAAAACTGAAGTGTGATGGCAGAGGGCTGCTGAGGTGGGGAGCAAGGCAGAAAATGGGGAGGTCTTGTATCTTCAGCAACACAGCTACCCCACTCAGCAGCACCATTCGGAAATAGTCCTGCAAACTTCCCAGTGCTGTCAGGTGGGCTAAGAGCTGGAGAGTCAGAAGACATGGGGACTGCCTTTTAAATTAGACTATTTCCTCCCCCCTTTAGTCAGATAACCTCAGGGCATCAGGAATGGACACCAGCACATTCTGTTTCACTTCCAAAAAACATTGAGATGGTAGGCTTCAGGACAAAGACGGTGACCATGGAGCCTTTGCTTGCAAAGAAAGAGGAACGGTCCCAGGAGCTCTTCAATACGAACTTGGGCTTTTTGTTGCCTAGACCTTACTTAGAAACGATAATCTCCAAGTCTGTAGCCAGAGAAGATGTTCCTCACTTTCTGAAGGGGCGGCCAATAAAATCTGAAGGTGAGTTCATTGAATTACACAGTGATTCTTTTATTCTCTGGTCAATAAATATTTCTTTACTCTTTTTCTTGAGAATTTGAAAATCTTTACAGGGAATTCATATTTGGTTGATCTTTATCTGTGGGAGTTTTGGGGGGCACACAGTGAGGATACTTGCATTCAAGATTTGAGTTAGCTGTTCCATCCAACCCAAAACTTATTTACTAGATAGGACACTGATGCCAGTGTTTCCCCTTAGGGCACTTCTGTCTTTGATATCTGCTTAACACTGTCATAAACCAATTGGCCTAAACCACCAGGGACAAACTTGCAGCTCCAAATTTTGCATTTATTAGCTTATTGCAATGAGGGGCATTGTACAACAGAGGAAATGTCAAACAAAGGAGGGGAAAAGGCCTGATTATGATAGGATTTGGATGCAAGAAAAGTGAAGTCGCTCAGTTGTGTCTGACTCCTTGTGACTCCATGGACTGTAGCCTGCCAGGCTCCTCTGTTCATGGAATTTTCCAGGCAAGGTTACTGGAGTGGGTTGCCATTTCTTTCTCCTGACCCAGGCTTTTCTTGTTGCAGCTCACAGGTTTAGTTGCTCCACTGCACTGGGCCTCTTGCACTGCAGACAGACTCCTTACCATCTGAGCCACCAGGGAAGCATTAGGGTGTGAGAGTAGAGCTCAAATGAAATTTTTAAATGAAATAGCATTTAATTTTTTTTTAAATTTTAGATGTATTGCGGTAACATGTGCATAACCTTAAATGTACTACTTTAGCCATTTTTAAGCATACCGTTTAGTGGCATTAAATACATTTACATTGTGGCACAAACATCATCACTGCATCTCCAAAACTTTTCATCTTGTAAAACTGAAGCTCTACAGCCACGGGACTTTTTTAAATTTATGCTTTCATTATTTCTGTATTGATTGATTTGGCTGTGCTGGGTCATCACTGTGGCATATGGGCTCCTCATTGCTGTGTCGGGGCTTTCTCTAGCTGCAGAGTGGGGATTTCTCTAGTTGTGAAGCTCAGGCTTCTCCCTGCAGGGCTTTTCTTGTTGCCCCTCACAGGTTTAGCTGCTCCACTGCATGTGGAATCTTCCCAGACCAGGGATCAAACCCATGTTTTCTACAGTGGCAGGCGGATTCTTAACACTGGTCCACCAGGGAAGTCCAACACCCATTCAACTTAAACTCTCCTTTCTCCTGTTACCCCTGATAGCCACTGTTTTACTTCCTTGTCTCTGTGAAATTGACTATTCCAGGTCCCTCGTATAAGTGAAATCACTGAATAGTTGTCCTTCCCTGTCTGGCTAATTTCAGTTGACTTGATGTTGAAGCTGTGTTTCGAGAGGATGTGTGTAAATGTCAACTGGATTGTGTTTGCAGACCCAAGGGTCGTAGTCCTTGAAATCTGCAAAGTTCACCCCCAGCTCTCCACAGCCTCTCTTCAGCCTCCTCTCTTTTCACTCTTCCTCACCAGATGATAAACATCAGCACCACCAAATGCCTTCCATTCCCAGAACAAATATATGAACATTTTCACATACTGTTTTTCCCACTGGAACATTAAGCCATCCTTCAGGTGTGCTCTGAGATATGCCTTCCTCTGGGAAGTCTTCCTGAATGTCTCTAAGACTGGGTGAGTTACCATGCCTTTGGACTCCCACAGGATCCTAACCTTGTCTCCAACCCACACACATCATGCTAAATTGTCACTATCTTTTTATGTGCTGGTCTTCACCAGATGACAAAGGCAAAAACCATCACACCTCCCCACACAAAGCTCCAGATCTGACACGTAACTATTTTAAAACATATATTGAATTAGTAGCAACAGCAGTAACCATTTATTGAGTGCCTGTTACTTCAAGGCACAAATGTTCACTGATATAGCTAATATTAACATGCTTGTTTTAGAAATGAGGCCTCTGGAGGTTAAATGTATGCTCAGGATACATAGCTAGTGGGTTACAGAGGCTGGGTTCAAACCTGGACCCCTATCTCCAAAGCCAATGTATTTAAGCACCATGTCACATGTGTTCAGAGCTCACAACTCCCATCTGAGCCCCATTTTAATTATGAGGGGGAAAAAAGGAACCACTGGAACATTAAGCCATCCTTCAGGTGTGCTCTGAGATATGCCTTCCTCTGGGAAGTCTTCCTGAATGTCTCTAAGACTGGGTGAGTTACCATGCCTTTGGACTCCCACAGGATCCTAACCTTGTCTCCAACCCACACACATCATGCTAAATTGTCACTATCTTTTTATGTGCTGGTCTTCACCAGATGACAAAGGCAAAAACCATCACACCTCCCCACACAAAGCTCCAGATCTGACACGTAACTATTTTAAAACATATATTGAATTAGTAGCAACAGCAGTAACCATTTATTGAGTGCCTGTTACTTCAAGGCACAAATGTTCACTGATATAGCTAATATTAACATGCTTGTTTTAGAAATGAGGCCTCTGGAGGTTAAATGTATGCTCAGGATACATAGCTAGTGGGTTACAGAGGCTGGGTTCAAACCTGGACCCCTATCTCCAAAGCCAATGTATTTAAGCACCATGTCACATGTGTTCAGAGCTCACAACTCCCATCTGAGCCCCACTTTAATTATGAGGGGGAAAAAAGGAGAAACATAGTTTTCTAGAGGAGGTGAGTTTAGAGAAAAGGAGGGGCAGTTGGTACAGGTACCAAGTGGAGAAAGGATAGATGGAGAGACTGAATTGGACATTGTGGAAATAGCATTTCTCTTGGCCAAACCACAGAGAATCTTGAAGATGTAATAAAAGCAGCGCATTCAAACAAAACCAAACTGGGTTAGGTCAGTATTCTATAATGGGATCTGCTCCATAGGTGTTATGATCTTGTCTGAAAAAATCAGCTCTGTTGTTCTCTTAAAAAATTTTTTTTTGTTTAAATGCAATCTTAAGATAATCGATAAATGTTTAAGAAAAATTCAGAAAAGATAGGTGAGCAGAGATTAAAAAAAATAAGAAGCACAAATACTGTTTCTAGTTTCTTCTAGAATATAATTCCACATTTTTAAATAACATGTTTATAACTACAGTGCTTGATTGCTCAATGTAGACATTAGGATTTAGCATAGATATTAGGATTTAGCAATTTCTCATTACTATCTGCACACAAGGCAATCTTTGTGCTTTAAAAAATTAATATTCAAAGTCTCCCTTATTATGACTAGGTAAAATATCATTCACAGCTGAGCCCCAGACTATGCTTTGATGGCATTGCTTTCCTTTTGAGACTTTCTATTTATCCTGGCTTTAATACCTGCTTCATTTCACCATTTGTTTACTTTCTGTATATCTGTCACTAATTCATCCTCATCCTGTCTAATGGACCTGAGAAACCCACCTCAATACAGGCAGCTGCATACCAGGTAATTCATTGGTTTGTTTTGTTTTTGGAGACATTACTCCTGGAACGCTCTGCCCTCCTGTTTCACTCTGTGTTCGTTGGTCCTTGGACCTCCTGACCAGCTGTCTCTCTGGGAGTTCCTCACTGTGAGCCTGGAAGTGCCTTGGCTGTCTGTGTTTGACCCCTGTGTGCTGGGTACACAGCTTCCTCTCCTTTGGTTTATACCTCATTTGGGGGAGGGGGACATGATTTCAGTAGCTTCCTGAAGAAGATGCATGGATCATATTAATGGTAGTTTTTCACTGTCTCCGTTTCCTCTGAGCTCTTTTCTTTCTTTCTGTTTTGTTCTCTATATTTTCATGTTAGAGGCTATTCCCATATATCAGTTGATCCTTGGGGATTATTGGTTTTTAAGTGAGGGAGTCTAAAAAGTGCCGGGGGCTCACAGGGACTTGTGGAACGGGCTGAGATGTGAATGGCTGGGTGAGGGATTTCTCTCAGCTACTTTTCCAGTGAGAAGAAGAATCCAGCACCCTGCCTGTAGGTTATAAGACTGGAGTGTCACATGTCAAGGTCGAGGCTTTCATTAATCCTCACAATTTCACTCTAGCTCCCCGTTTCTGCTCTCAGGTTTACCTAGCACCTTAGCATCTTTCAGGCTCTTCAGAGAATACATTTCCAGCCAGGAATGGAGAAGAGCAACCCTCAACTATTGGGGCAGGACAGGGAATCTGGGATCTACTGCTTGTACAGACTGAAGCAACCTCTTGTTTCAGTCTCACTCACATCCCCACCTTTAGAAGTTTCTGGAATTAATATCTTCAATTCCTGCTTCTTTCTGGGGTTCTCATTTTTTGCTGAGTTCTCTCTGCTGCAGAGAAAGCTGACAACCCAATAGGATATTATTTATCCGTATGGTTTTCACTGTCTGAAATTTCACTAATAGCATGCATGTGCTACTTTACCATCTGGGTTTCTGTGTTGTTCTTCTTTACCTTTTAATTATTATTATTTTTTTTGTTTGGCTGGGTGACTTGCAGGATCTTAGTTCCCCAACCAGGGCCCCAGTAGTGAAAGCACTGAGCCCTAACCACTGGACACCAGGGAGTTCCTTTCTTTACCTTTAAAAAAAATTAGTTTACCATCCTTTTAGTGGAGTTTGTGGAGAGAGAGGAGGAAAGTTTGTACATTCAGTCTTTTAACTCATACATTTAATTCAATACTCTTTTTATGAGACTGACATGCTACCTACTGCCCTAAGGAGGCAAGTTTGATACACATTTTAAAAGGCTTTCAATAAATATCCACTGGAATGATCTTACCTCTACATTCTCATCAGAAATATAGAGTGCCTTTCCATCTCATGTCATTTCTCATCAATACTGGAGAGTATCCCTCTATAAATATTTATAATAACTGAAAGATTTTTTAGCTCAGAGGATTGTACCTATGCAGGCAACTATAAATCATATCCAGTTATATTTCTAGTATTATTTTGTAGTATATTTTAAACAGAAAGTCTCAGCCTCTAGAATACAACCTCTATGGGGGCAAGAATTTAGTCTGTCATTCACAATTATATTGTCATCATCTGGGACAGTGTTGGCTACTCAATAGGGAATCAACAAATATTGGCTGAATAAATGGATAAAGAATTGGGGTGGTTCTTTGGCCAGTTGTGGCTAAGCAGAATGCCTGCGCCCCCCTTCTTATTGGGATCTTCTTTTTAGGTGACCATTTTTTGCTTGAGAATAGCTTCTCTCCCTGTGAAATTTCAAAATGGCAGCCTGTGCCTAAAAAAGGACCTACAGACATATATATATATATAATTTTTTTTTTTTTTGCCTTCAGAGTATTTTTAAAAAGAAAGCGAGGGAGATTTCACATAAAGTCTCCAGCCCTCTGGCTTCCCTTGGCAATTGGAAGATCTAGCAATGCTGGATTACCCAGCCAGAATGGACAGCACCAACTGAAACTGGGAAATGGATGCCCCAGTGGTTGGGCACATGATTTTAGTTCACCACTGTCCCTACCTGCCCCACTTCATCTATGTATGGGCCGCCTTCTACCCACTCCAACATTCTTGGGCTTCCCTTGTGGCTCAGGTGGTAAAGAATCTGCCTGCAATGTGAGAGACCTGGGTTCGATCCCTGGGTTGGGAAGGTCCCCTGGAGAAGGGAAAGACTACCCACTCCAGTATTCTGTACAGCCCATTGCATCTCCAAGAGTCGGACATGACTAAGCTACTTTCACTTTAACCCTGAATACGTTTGGAGCCTTTGGCTTCAGCGTTGCTGCAATGGTGAGTGGGGTTTTAGGGACCATTCTGATGTTTTCGTAGGAAGAAAACAACTAGGTTTTACCCTTCCTGGTAAATTCCATCTCACCCTTCCCTGCACCCCTTCAGACTTTATGCTCTATCCCGTATTTGAGTTCAAACAACAGTTGCGAGACAATAATACGTAAATATTTTCACATTTCTGTGAAGTCTGGGTTTTCTGAGCAAAAAACATTGGGAGAACAATTTAAAAAATGATTGAATGACAAATATGGCTTGGAAATTAGAGATAAAATATTGCTCCAGAAAGATCAAGGCTGATTTTGCCAAATGCCGTTTGCTTAACTTTCTAGAGTAAGAAACAAACAAGACTCGGAGACACATTTCCTCTTTCTCCTAGGGACATTAGCATACATTTCATAGTAAAGGTCTCTCTTGGAAGGGAAATGTGGTTCGAACTACCAACACTCTCTGTAAGCTCTGAGTCTCATAATTTCAGGGTCTCCCTGTGGTACAACCTCACCACCTGTGGAGGGAAATATCTGGTTCTCATTGCACCAGCTTGCAGGGAAGTGGGGTGCAAGGAACTGGCACTGGGATGACTCACGGGCGATAAGCTCTATTTTTTGATCCAGAGGGCATGTGTTTCCAGAAGGAATATCAACAAAAATAAGTAAATAAATATCACACACTGCTGCTACTGCTGCTAAGTGGCTTCAGTCGTGTCCGACTCTGTGCGACCCCATAGATGGCAACCCATCAGGCTCCCCCGTCCCTGGGACTCTCCAGGCAAGAACACTGGAGTGGGTTGCCATTTCCTTCTCCAATGCATGAAAGTGAAAAGTGAAAGGGAAGTCGCTCAGTCATGTCTGACTCTTCGCGACCCTACGGACTGCAGCCCACCAGACTCTTCTGTTCATGGGATTTTCCAGGCAAGAGTACTATGTGTGTACAGATGTTATAAATATAAAACATATGTGTAACATGTATTTATATAAAAACCAGTGTGTTAAAATAACCGCCCCCCTACAGTGGCAGTAGTTTTGTGTGGTGATTCTGCACCTACTTCCATGTAAATCACATCTGGAAAAACTTCATTTTACCAACTTTTCCTCAAACCTCAGAGCCAGGATCACTCCATCCCCATCCCCTGGCTTAGGGCTGACTGTGTTCACTCTACTACTAAGAATACCTAATAATAATTACTATTATTTTTCTTGTAACAGGGTTTTCTATCTCTGACATGAAGTATAGTAGCCGAAGAATTGAGGTAAGAGTAGTTTTGAGCATTTTTGACTTACGAATTAAAACCAAAGAATCTTGTCAGAGACAAATTCTATCGAAAAACTCAGAACCCAAATCCTCAGCATATAATCTTGGAAAAGCAACAACTCATATATAGTTTATAGAGGAGCAAATAATTTCTGAGAAAATTATATCTTGACATGTATATATATTTTCTGAGTATAATTCTCCACATAATGAAGTGAGTAGCTCTTTTGGACATACCTAATTTTTCTTTTTTTAATGCATTGAGAAGTTAGGTGATTCTTTTTCCATGGTAGAAAGATTTTCCTGGTTGTCTCATGTGTAAGTAAAGCATTTTGAAAGAGCACTGCAGTTCTCCAACTGTCTGAATCTTCTCTATCCTATAAGTCTTTGAGAAAACATATATATTGCTTAGTGTTGAAAAAAAAAAGTTCATTGGCCTAAAAAAAAAAAAGGCTGCTACTAGGGAGACGTTTAAAGCACTGGAAGAATCTGCTTCTAATATTGAGAAGTCATGTAGGCAATAAAACTGGGGAATTATACTGTGTCTCTCCTGTTTTTAATGCCTATTTCTAGTCAGATTTCTTTTCCTTTCTTCTAACACACAGGTGGCAACAGAATGAAAATTAGTCATGTAGCTCTTAATTACCACTCATGATCTATGCTTTTCTATGCTATATCATTAGGTATCAAATCTATATACACAAGTCCACAGTAAAATGTGTATAAAGTTTATAGCTTAACTGAGCAAAAAGATGAATATTATATATTGGGTTACACTGACCTCTAGAGGCTGATATTAATATAAACTAGCTTAATTTGAAAATTAATTTGACATGAGTTTAAGTAATCTCTGGGAGCTGGTGATGGACAGGGAAGGCCTGGTGTGCTACAGTCCACGGGGTCACAAAGAGTCAGATACGACTGAGAGACTGAACTGAACTGAATTTGAAAATAGTTGGAAGGCCAAGGAAAATTTAAAAATTTAGTGAGCTAACTTTCTCTTTTTAGAGTTTTTGGCCACACTTCAAGGAATGTGGGAACTTAATTCCCCAACCAGAGATCGAACCCACACCCCTGGCAGTGGAAGTATGGAGGCCCAGCCACTGGACCATCCAGGAAGTCCCAGGAGCTAACTTTCAAGTGTACAGCATGGCAGATTTATCAGCCACCTTCAGCAAAACAATTCAGCCAAGCAATGAGGAGTAGCTGTGAATGACCACAGAGTAAATAAATGTAACAGCAATTTTAAGCTGTTCTAAGTGGGAATTTTTGGAGAAGGCACTAGCGACCCACTCTAGTACTCTTGCCTGGAAAATCTCATGGACGCAGGAGCCTGGTAGGCTGCAGTCCATGGGGTCGCTAGGAGTTGGACATGACTGAGCGACTTCACTTTCACTTTTCACTTTCATGCATTGGAGAAGGAAATGGCAACCCACTCCAGTGTTCTTGCCTGGAGAATCCCAGGGACGGAGGAGCCTGGTGGGCTGCTGTCTATGGGGTCACATAGAGTCAGACACAACTGATGTGACTTAGCAGCAGCAGCAGCAGCAAGTGGGAATTTTAAGTTTTAGATAAATTCCATGGAAAGTAAACAGAAAAAAGAATAGATAGAAAATAGAAATAAAATAGAATGTAAACAGAAATGACAACAGAAATCTTTAAAAATGTAAATATTTTATAATTTATATGATAGAAACTTTATTTTTAATAGATAAGCATGAATCTTGTAATATTAATATTAGTTTATAAAATATTGTCTTACTTTGGTCCTAAGAAAACATCAGGAATGAGATTTTAGTTTTTTTTAAATTGTGATCTCCAGGATAACTTTGTACTTGAAAGCCCTTCCTAAAGAGAATCTTAAAATCTCTTCACATTACTTGAAACCAGTTAACATGAAATGCATATGTGTTTCTACATTCATTAATTTTTCTTTGTTTCCTTTTAGTTCCCTCTGCCACCACTATCATCTCTGCCCATGAGATCTGGTCTCCTTACTATACCCCTAAGTCACAAGGATCAAAAAGGGAGAGAAAGAAATATTCCACACCTCGTATCTTTCATACCTAAGCTCTCAGAGCCTATTAGTCAATCTGATGAATCTAGACCATCAGATAAGCAAAAGGAAGCACCGTTCAAGGTGTTAGCACATCAGACTCTCAGATCCTTTGACGGTTCTATTTGGTCCAGAAACATGTGCTCTTTTTGGAAGGCTCACCATCACAGACAACACCTGGAAAAGGAAGCGAGTAGGAAATCCAAGGAAAGAGAAGGATGTGTCAACACTGAAGTCTCTCACTTTGAAAAAGGACAATCTTTAGTGTCCTTGGAGAATTTCAAGGAAGGCAATTTTCCTACAGATAGGGAAGAGGATATTGACTGCCATGGTAATGAATTGAGAAGAGCAGAAGAGAACGCTCCATCTCTTTCATCAGGAAAGAAAGAGGATTCAGTAGCCAGAAACTATGAACAAGATTCAGAAGTTGGATATACCAAGCCAATCAAGTTCCAAGAAGCCTTGCCATCAGATATAGGTCTAAGCCAGGATGAAGGGACTAAAAATGATAAAACTGTTTCAAAAAGTGCTTCAGCACTTAAAGGTGAAGCAATTGAACTAGACCATATTTCAGAAGATTACACTGTTCTTAAAAGTTTGTCCGATGTAGTCACTGATGGCCCCGTCGAAAAGCTTTCAGAAGATCATAGCAGTATGAAGACAAGCCAAAAATATCAGTAGCAGAAACAACCAAACCAGAAATGAATGGGACGGTGCCTCTTATCCACATCACTTTCCCTGGAGATGAAACTCCCAAGGAACCAGCAATGACCAAACCAAGCCTCCAAAAACGGAAGGGCATCCTTTGTAGTAATAGTAACTTCAACATACTTGCACACCAAGAAAATGACAGGCATAAGGTGAAAACCCAGAGAAATAAGTTAGATTCAAAGACCAAGACCAGTAACAGGACACCTCAAAATTTCATGATTTCCACTGAAGGTTCCATGAAGCCTACCATGCACAAAACCAGTATAAAAACTCAAGTTTTTCCTGCTTTGGAGCTTGTGGATCCCAGACCTTGGCAACCACCCAAGTTTCAAAGGCGAATGCCACAGACAGAAAGGAAGCAATCTGCTTACCAGGCTTTAAAACCGAAAAAGGCGTCATTCCCTTGCCTCTGTAAAAATCCAGGAATAAAAAAGTCTTCTGTTCCTCTCTCTGCTCAACCAGCAGAGCCAAGACTGAATTACTTAGATCTGAAGTATAGTGACATGTTCAAAGAGATCGATTCAACTGCGAACGGGCCTGGAATCTATGAAATGTTTGGAACTCCCGTTTATTGTCACATGCGAGAGGCTGAACGGCATGAAAACAAGTATCACCGAGACATATGCTCAGCTCCATCAGGCAGATGTATCACCAGTAAATGCCGATCTTCACACAATGAGAGGAGCAGCAATAGCCGAAACAGACTTTCTCAGAAAAGACCGCATAGTAAACCCCCCAAATCTTCTCTTCGCATGAAACAAAAGCACAGAAGTTTAACTTCTAAAGAAAAGGATTTTCAGGCTGTAGGTAGCACCCTACAAGACGCTGAAAATGGTGATGGCATTTCAGAACCAGGGTGGCAGATTAAGTCTTCAGGAAATGACTTTCTATCTTCCAAAGATGAAGTTCAGCCCATGAACTTGGTTCAGGCTCATGAGCAGTTCACTGAACAGAATGATTTCTTTCCTGTCTCAGATTGTCCGTTGTTGAAGAAGTCTCTATGGAAGAGTCTGCTTATGAAGAAGACACTTGTAACAATCAGATACTTGCCAGGAGCCTCAGAGATCTGCATCAACTTGAAGAGCCACGCCCCCAGACCCCATTTGTTCTTTCAGAAAACAGCTGGGCAGTACCCAGTGAGAAAAGCTCCAACATGCATGTACTGCAAGAAGAGCAGAAGGTATCATCTCCGGGTGAAACAAATGCCAACCAGATTTTAACTAACGATGTAGACTTTGATAGTTTTTCAGATAAGGCAAAAACTGTTTGGAGTTTCTCTTCCCACAAGAAACAAGAAAGTGTAACTTCTCAAGTATATCAACACTGGGCCCTGTTTTTGGATCATGATAGTTTAGCTAATGAGTCAATTCCATATCAAACACTTGGAAAAACTTTAAATGATGGAGATTCAATTTCCCAAGAAATTCTAGACTCTGTAAAGAATGAAGAATTGACAGATGAACTCTTAGGTTGTCTAGCTGCAGAACTATTGGCTCTTGATGAGAAAGATAACAACTCTTGCCAAATAATGGCAGATGAAACAGATCCTGAAAGCCGAGATTTTGTCCTCAGCAAGAGAGGAAATACCATGAAAGAATTAGGTAGAGAGACAACAAATGTCAAATTACAGGTTGGTCTAACTAGAATTGAGCTTTCCTAGTGGCTCAGACAGTAAAGAATCCGCATGCAGTTCGGAAAACCTGGGTTTGATCCCTGGGTTGGGAAAATTCCCTGGAGGAGAGCATATCAACCCACTCCAGTATTCTTGCCTGGAAAATTCCATAGACAGAGGAGCCTGGCGGGCTATAGTCCGTGGGTTTGCAGAGAGTCAGACACAATTGCACGACTAAGTACCACACATCACATAACTAACAATCAGAGGTTCATTGGGGCGGGAAGGGACCTCAAAGACACTCTGCTTCAAACCTCTTATTTTCAAATGGGAAATCAGAAACCCTAAGGAGTTAAATAGCTTCATCAAGGTTTCATTGTTTGGTTGCAAGTTTGGAATCCAGGTCCCCTGACTCTCATGCTGTTTTCATTATGCTGCCTCACTTCTAGAATTTAGCTAGCCTGACAGTGCATCGGAATCACTTTGGGCACATTATCGTAGCAAAACTACTTGCTAACATAACAGACAGTAAAGAATCCGCATGCAGTTCGGAAAACCTGGGTTTGATCCCTGGGTTGGGAAAATCCCCTGGAGGAGAGCATATCAACCCACTCCAGTATTCTTGCCTGGAAAATTCCATAGACAGAGGAGCCTGGCGGGCTATAGTCCGTGGGTTTGCAGAGAGTCAGACACAATTGCACGACTAAGTACCACACATCACATAACTAATAATCAGAGGTTCATTGGGGCGGGAAGGGACCTCAAAGACACTCTGCTTCAAACCTCTTATTTTCAAATGGGAATCAGAAACCCTAAGGAGTTAAATAGCTTCATCAAGGTTTCATTGTTTGGTTGCAAGTTTGGAATCCAGGTCCCCTGACTCTCATGCTGTTTTCATTATGCTGCCTCACTTCTAGAATTTAGCTAGCCTGACAGTGCATCGGAATCACTTTGGGCACATTATCGTAGCAAAACTACTTGCTAACATAGGTAGATATTATATTTGGTGATGATATTTTCAATCACCAACTAACAGCTGGGAGATAATTGTGGGTAAAGCATTACTCTAGGTGGTATGTGAGATACACAGCCCCTGAAGTTGCTCACCATCTAGTTCACAAAACATATGAAGACACGGAAAGATCTTTTCTCAAAGATTCCCTGCATTTGAATGAATAGAAACATGAAAGGCTGGGGAGGAGGAGGAACCTATGTGGCCCTTTGAAGGCACCTGGGGTCATTTCTAAGAAAAGTGATTCTGTGCCACGTCTTATTCTTAAGGGTCTTCTCTGTGCCTCTACATCACCATCATCATTTATTTTTAAGAACTCATAGAGGAGATCAAGACAAAGTATTTTTGGTTCTGAGCAAACAGTTGGAAAACCTGGTGTAAGCTATACAAAGATACTTATTTCCCAAGGACAAGGCCTCTAAAGGTTTACTGTGGATACATATCTCTTGAGAATCACGCTGAAATGTAGAACTGATTCCATATGTCTGAGGTCTGAGATTCTGCAAGTTTAACGAGCTCCCCTGGGATATTGATAGAGCTGGTTTGCAGATTCTCCTTTGAGTAGCAAGGGTCTAGAGGACCATGGATCTTCAGTCTATTGCAGCTGGTCCTGACCTTCATACTTGCTTGTTATGCTTGTGCATGCCTGACATATATGTAAGAAAGAAGGTTTGGGGAATCCCTTGGGAATCCAGTGGTTGAGACTGCTGAAGGCTCTGGTTCAACCCCTGATTGGGGACCTAAGATGCCACAAGGTATGTGGCACAGCCGAAAAAAAAAAGAGAGAGAGAGAGAGAGAATATCTATATGTAGTATATTTGTGTATAAATGTGTGTATGTGTATGGAAATGTAGGTATAAATTCCTTTATGTGTGTGTGTGTTTGCGTGTATGTGTGTGTTGTGGAAATAGAACAGGCAAAGGCTATTTATTCAAAGCTCATTATAGCAAAGCAGTCAACCACCATCATTTGCATTTGGTAAAGACTCAAAAGCAGGCAGAGGAGTGAGAAACATTTTTAGTGGAAAAAGGCTTCAGGTGTGCCCTGATTGGAGGCTGTTGTTCTGGGGAGGTTGTTGGGACAGATGGTTAACTAGAAGGGGCCTCCTATGTGATTGGTTAAGGGTGCATATTTGGCCTTCTCTGATTGGTCCGAAGTTAGAAAAGGAAGATTCTCCTATCTGCCCTTTCTCTCTGTCCCAAGGACTCAATGTAATGATGACATTTTTTTTTTTGGTCTCATTCTTCCAGAGATATAGTAATGGCTTCAGGAGATATGACAAAGAGGAGAGCTTTTTCAACTCACATGAAAAGAAGACATTTTCTGAAAATAGTTTAAAGTATGAAGAATCTATCCTGTGGACCAAGGGTGAGATCCTTGGGAAGGGAGCATATGGCACAGTAAGTGAAACAGGAAGCTTGCTGAAATAGAAAAACCCCATTCCTCCTCGACCCCTCCCTCTTTCCTAATCTTCCTGTTTGCCCTCCCCACTCCATATACACTTTTACGTAGAGATCTTTCAGTTGGAAGTAATAGGAAACCCAACCCAAACCAGCTTGAAGAAAAGGCTGTCCACTGTTTTATGCAACTGAAGGGTCTGGAGTAGGTCTGACTCAGGGCACAGCTGGTTTCAGAGGTCAAATAACGTCATCAGAGTCTGGCCTCTCTGCCTCTCCTTTTGGCTCTCGTTCTCAGGCTTCATGGGGTGGTTTAGCTCAGTTCAGTCACTCAGTCATGTCCGACTCTTTGCGATCCTATGAACCACAGCGCATCAAGCCTCCCTGTCCATCACCAACTCCTGGAGTCCACCCAAACCCATGCCCATTGAGTCGGTGATGCCATCCAGCCATCTCATCCTCTGTCGTCCCCTTCTCCTCCCTCCTTCAATCTTTCCCAGGATCAGGGTCTTTTCAAATGAGCCAGCTCTTCGCTTCAGGTGGCCAAAATATTGGAGTTTCAGCTTCACCATCAGTCCTTCCAAAGAACACCCAGGACTGATCTCCTTTAGGATGGACTGGTTGGATCTCCTTGCAGTTCAAGGGACTCTCAAGAGTCTTCTCCAACACCACAGTTCAAAAGCATCAATTCTTTGGCACTTATTGTATTTCTAGCCTCTCCTTCTCTGAGGGTCAAGTCCTGCGGGAAAGAGGTCTTTTTGTTCAACAATTCAAGTTATGTTACCCAAAGCTGAGAGAGCCATTGCCAAGAAACAAAAACAAAAGATATTTCTTATATTTTGTGAATTGCATAAAATACCATCTAAAGTCCCAGCTGCTGCTGCTAAGTCGCTTCAGTCATGTCCGACTCTATACGACCCCATAGACAGCAGCCCACCAGGTTCCTCCGTCCCTGGGATTCTCCAGGCAAGAACACTGGAGTGGGTTGCCGTTTGGGATATATGTATATGCATAGCTGGTTCACTTTGCTGTACACTTGAAACTAACACAATATTGTAAATCAACTACAGTCCAAAAAAAATTATTACTCCAAAAAGTTTTTTTAAAAGCCCAAGCACTGTACATAGTATTGGGTTGACCAAAAAGTTTGTTTGGGTTTTTCAGTAAGATGGTATGGAAAAACCTGAACAAACTTTTTGGCCAACCCAATATTTGCACAGATTGCTAGAGATGACTGAACCTAAGCTATTATGATATGCATTCACAATGCTATTTATCCCAATCTTTGCTTCCCTGCAACTTTCAATTTGTTTAAGTATAATACTTCATATTTACATAAGGATGTATCATCTTAGAGAAAAACCAGGGTTTGGGAGGCATTTTGTGAACGAGTCACCGTTTAACTTTAATAATAAGGTATTGGTTTGCTTTTAGGTATATTGTGGTCTTACGAGCCAAGGACAGTTAATAGCTGTAAAACAGGTGGCTTTGGATACCTCTGATAAATTAGCTACTGAAAAAGAATATCAGAAACTGCAGGAAGAAGTCGATTTGCTGAAAGCCTTGAAACATGTCAACATTGTGGCCTATTTGGGGACATGCTTGGAGGAAAACATCTTAAGCATTTTCATGGAGTTTGTTCCTGGTGGCTCATCTCTAGTATTATAAACCGTTTTGGGCCATTGCCTGAGATGGTGTTCTGTAAATATACAGAACAAATTCTGCAAGGTGTTGCTTATCTC
This sequence comes from Madoqua kirkii, assembly GCA_006408675.1. Classification (NCBI taxonomy): domain Eukaryota; kingdom Metazoa; phylum Chordata; class Mammalia; order Artiodactyla; family Bovidae; genus Madoqua; species Madoqua kirkii. Next base: position 17,659 of record SJYC01025504.1, on the reverse strand, counting down.
CATGAGAACTGTGTGGTGCATAGAGATATCAAAGGAAATAATGTTATGCTTATGCCAACTGGAATCATAAAGCTGATTGACTTTGGCTGTGCCAAGCGTTTGGCCTGGGCTGGCCTAAATGGCACCCACAGTGACATGCTCAAGTCCATGCATGGGACTCCATATTGGATGGCCCCAGAAGTTATCAATGAGTCTGGCTATGGACGGAAGTCAGACATCTGGAGCATTGGCTGCACTGTGTTTGAGATGGCCACCGGGAAGCCTCCACTGGCATCCATGGACAGGATGGCAGCCATGTTTTACATCGGGGCACACCGGGGGCTGATGCCTCCTTTACCAGGACGCTTCTCAGAAAGCGCAGCAGACTTTGTGCGTGTATGCCTCACCAGGTAAGAAACTGGGAGCAAGAAAGGAGGATAAAGCCCCAGAGAGTCCAAGCAGTTGACATTTCCCCTGAGACTTACGGCCCATTTTTAGCTTTGCTCAGGTTACAAACTCAAGTGGGGAGTGATTTTGCTCTGAAAAGAATCATGAGTAGCCACACTGGGTGATGTGTTCTGTGTGGTAGCAGGGTGTGGGGGTAATGCTTCAAGTGGGAAGTGTCTCAATTAAATGTCTTATCAGGTCCAGACAGTACTTGCTCAAATCAATGGATGTGCAAGAATTGCTATTTATTTGCAAGATCTGTTTATTTACCAAAGAGACATCTTCCCAGGGACTAGCCATGGTGAAATGGCATCATCTGTGGTTAGCTTCCCTCCCCTTTTGGGGAACCAGTGTTCTCATTCCTTCCTAAAACTGGCTCTCAGGAAAGTATGTGAGAAATTCATTCATATCAAGGAAATGACGAACGATTAATGGATGATTGACACATTTAATGTATTGTTCCCCCAGAAACACTTGCATTTAAAGTGAGAGGAAACATTTTGAGTAAAGGAACAAATCTCTAATTGAAGTATTTCAAGCAGCAAGTGGGTAGTGTTTGGGGAAGCAGAAAAGTCCCAGAAGGTCACCTATTTCCTCCTGTCCTGAGGCTTCCTGGTATTTATGGAATACAATTCTGGTTAAAATGTCAGGACTGTAAGGGAGCTGAGAGGCTACCCACTTGTGTAGTTTTCAAACTTTTCTTAGCCAGGTACTCTCTGCTTGCATGAAATCTTAATTCAAAGAATAAAGCAGAAAGGCAGAGAGATGGCGTTGGTTAGTGTGTGTATCTCTGTGCATGTATGAGTATGGTGGAGGAGAGATGAAGAGAAGGGCAGGGGTGCTCAAGCCCATCTACCTACTCTTGATGTAGAACAGCATCGAGGAGGCTCAGCCCTGGGGTGCATGTGCCGGATAACGAAGGCCTGATACCCAAACACAAATTCTTGCCTTTCAAAGAGATATGCTTTCTTATTCCTAGATGAAAAATTCTAGTGCCCCCGATTTCAGCAAATATATATGGTTACCTCCAGCTCCCTCCCAGAACGAGTTCATTTTGTCATTGTTAATGAATATTCAGAACCCAAAGATATCTCTGTCTGCCGATGAATGTGTCTCTCTTAGCCCCTCTTTCTTCCTCTTCCAGCACCTGTTTATCAATCAGCCTGACCTGGTTGATTTCAGGGAATCGCAGAGGCTAGGACAGCACCACATACTCCAGGGTTGAGGTGGGGGTGAGGGGTGCAGTTCTGGGCAGCCCCAGATGCAGAGATGCCCTAGGTACCCCAGGATGGATTTGCAGGCAGAGCTGTGGGCACAGAGCTGCCCCTTCCTGTCTGCCAAAACACCTCACAAAAGGGACACAGATGCGTTAGGAATATCATATGGATCAGTACTAGTTTGGGAGATTCGTCTTACCTCTTAAAACTACTGTGGTTACTTCTGAATTAAACAATGATCTATTGGTCCGCAAGAACTGCTTGCCGCTCTTTTTTTTTTTTTTTTCCAAGTTCTCATTATACACAGAAACAGCTTTAAAGAGAAAGGGTGGAATTTTTTTTTTTTTTACTTTCCTTTTGAACCATTGCTTCATAAACTAAGCAATACACAACTCATAATCAATTAACAGGGTTGTTGTGAAGGTTAAGTGAAATGGTGTGTGTAATTGCTTAGCATAGCATGGAGTACATAATTAGGGCTCCAACCATTAATAACCCATGGGAGAATGTTAATATACCTTACCTAATGAGTGTCATGCTAGCATATAATTATCTCCTGAAATTCTATGCCAAAGACCCTAACAACTCTAGAATCTTGCCTGTTGTCTATGAAAATAACTCCTTGGAGGTGTGGATATTCATAAATAAAAGGGAAAAGGCACTCAAAGATTCACAAGTAGACATGATCAGGTTAAAAACTAGGAACAAGGACTGAATATAACAAATGAATTTGGGGAAGCCGTCAGAAGAATGATGGGGTACTACTATGGGCAGGTTTCAGAAATTCTGGGGAGTCAGTCCAAGGAGTTTAACTTTGTTGCAATAGGCAGTGGAGAGCAGGGAACTGCAAAGAATTTGGGGTAAAGGACGCCATGAAAAGAAAGGTCTTTGGGGAGGAAGGTCAGGTAGCAGATTGTGTAGAGGGACCTCGAATGGAGGCCATTCTGGAATTCAGAGCTTGGACTTTGATGGTAGTGGAAGTAGTGGGAGTGTAAAGGGGAATCCAAGACAATTTTAGAGGAAGGTAAATCAGGACTTGTGGTGGATGATGATAGGATCTCATGGTTTTAAACCTGGATAGTAGGAGAAATAACAGAAAGTGAATGAGGAACAGTGGAGGAAGTTGAAGGAAATATTTGAAGCTATGGAATTGTTGCTCAGGAAAGCAGTGAACATTGGAGATGTGTATTTGAAAATCAAAAGGTTGGTAGCTATAATCATGAAAAAATTAGAGGGCTGAGGAAAATGTTTTTAAAATTCTCATGGGAGAAGATAACACAGTATGCATAGAATTAATTCTAGTATTCAACTGGAAGAAAGGGAGGGAAGGGAATTCCCCCGTGGGGGGAGACTAAAGAGAACAGTTTCTCTTAAGAACAAGCAGACATTGTTTCAGAAAGAAGCAGGGTAGTGAATACTTCAAGTGCTACAGAAATGACAAGGAAGCTGAGCTCACTAAATCTGGTAAGGAGGAGGTTATGCTTAATTTCACAGGGACTACTTCCTTTTTTTTTTTTTTTTCAATATTTTGGCTGCACGGTGCAGCATGTCGGATCTTAGTTCCCTGACCAGGGATCAAACCAGTACCCCCTGCACTAGGTGCACAGAGTCTTAACCACTGGACTGCCAGGAAAGTCCTTCCTGGTCAGGATTAATTTTAAAAGGACAATTTGTAGAGAGATAAGTAAGCCAAATAGTAAAGATTTAGGATAGTGAATGTTGAAAACAAGTTATTGGACTCGTCCAACTTAGAGAAATTTGGTAGGAATAGAAGAAATAGGATGGCAGCTAGAAATGATGGTCATTTAAGGACATTTTGGAGAGGAAATTTCTGCATATTTTGAAGACTGGAGAAAGAGCCTCTGGAAGGGAAGAGATTTTTTATTTTAGAATCATTCATGATCACTTTCTCTTAAAAGTATTTTACTTTTATTTTCATTTTCGCCTGGGCTGTTCTTCGTGGTCGTTTGCTTCCAAAATGATCAAGATAGCAAATTTAATCAAAAGAATGCCCAAGGAATAATTTACCGCAGAAAACTATTGACATTAGTTCCTTGACCAGTTCATTGTCAAAAGCATTTTACTATTTTTAATTGAAGGATAATTGCTTTACACTATTGTACTGTTTTTTACTAAACAGCAACATGAATCGGCCATAGGTTTAGCTATGTCCCCTCCCACTTGAACATACCTCCCCATTTTGATTTCTTGAGGCAAGGGAAAAAAACCCAAGCCACATGTGTACTAAGTCGCTTCAGTTGTATCCGACTCTTTGCCACCTTACGAACTATAGTCCACCAGGCTCCTCTGTCCATGGGACTCTCCAGGCAAGAATATTGGAGTGGGTTGTCATTTCCTTCTACAGTGGATCTTTCCAGCCCAGCATTCAAACCTGCATCTTTTATGTCTCCTGCATTGGCAGGCGGGTTCTTTACCACTCATGCCACGTGGTAATTAAGAAACTGTCTCCCTTTATGTATATTCAAGAGTACCCCAAATGGGGTTATTTAAATTAATCACCAAAGCATATTTAAATGTTTACTCCTAAAGGGCTTTTCAATCCTGGATTCCTCTAAATTTAAAAATAAATTTCATGCTAACTAAATGTGCATTAAACTGTACATCTAAAAGTGTATTTTCCTGTATATAAATTACACTCCAACAAATTGAACAAAAGTACTATGGAAATGTAGGGACTGGTTTTGAATCAGTAGTAATTTTTGTATTATTACTATGTTACACTTTAAAAGCTGTATATACATTAAAAAAAATTGTCCCAATGAGTTAGGTGTTATCCCCATGTTATCAGTAACATGGAGATAACACGAGAGAAGAGTTGGAGTCCCTGGTTTAAGATCACACAGCTAAAATCTGGAGCCTGGACTCAACCCAAGTCTGTCTGACAGGCACAGGATGTACTTCCACTGTTACAGTAGGTATTTTGAGTCAAGTAGATGTAGTTGGCAGGCACGTTGCTGGGTGCTTATTCTAATGTGTTTTTGCCTTCTTAGGGACCAGCATGAGCGACCCTCTGCTGTTCAGCTTCTGAAGCACTCCTTCTTGAAGAGAAGTCACTGAACAGACATCAGGACTTTCCAGCTCCACTACAAATACTTTGTTACTGTTTCAGTGTGGAAATGATGGTTTAGACCTGGACTCAACCCAAGTCTGTCTGACAGGCACAGGATGTACTTCCACTGTTACAGTAGGTATTTTGAGTCAAGTAGATGTAGTTGGCAGGCACGTTGCTGGGTGCTTATTCTAATGTGTTTTTGCCTTCTTAGGGACCAGCATGAGCGACCCTCTGCTGTTCAGCTTCTGAAGCACTCCTTCTTGAAGAGAAGTCACTGAACAGACATCAGGACTTTCCAGCTCCACTACAAATACTTTGTTACTGTTTCAGTGTGGAAATGATGGTTTAGGGACTGGAAAGTCAATTTAACCCAATTTAACCAGATCCTGCAATGTTACTAACTGAAAAATTGTAGTTTCAAGTTAACCTTCTCTAGCTTCAGGCACAACTGCCCATGTATATGAGCAAATTGGGAAATAGATGGGGAAATGGTGGAAAGTGTCAGACTTTATTTTTTGGGGCTCCAAAATCACTGCGGATGGTGACTGCAGCCATGAAATTAAAAGAAGCTTACTCCCTGGAAGGAAAGTAATGACCAACCTAGATAGCATATTCAAAAGCAGAGACGTTACTTTGCCAACAAACGTCCGTCTAGTCAAGGTTATGGTTTTTCCAGTGGTCATGTATGAATGTGAGTTGGACTGTGAAGACTGAGCGCCAAAGAACTGATGCTTTTGAACTGTGGTGTTGGAGAAGACTCTTGAGAGTCCCTTGGACTGCAAGGAGATCCAACCAGTCCATCCTAAAGGAGATCAGTCCTGGGTGTTCACTGGAAAGACTGATGCTAAAGCTGAAACTCCAATACTTTGGCCACCTCGTGTGAAGAGCTGACTCATTGGAAACGACCCTGATGCTGGGAGGGACTGGGGGCAGGAGAAGGGGATGGCTGGATGGTATCACTGACTCGATGGACATGAGTTTGAGTAGACTCTGGGAGTTTGTGATGGACAGGGAGGCCTGGTGTGCTGCGATTCATGGGGTTGCAAAGAGTCGGACACGACTGAGCGACTGAACTGAACTGATGAGCAAACTGTCTTAATAAAGAGAAAAATTCCAGTGTTTACAGTTTTATCCAGGAACTACAATTTCTCTTGCTTTAAATGCTATTTCCTTCTATTTTTTTGCTTGTTAATTTTAATGTCATTAGCTCAAAATAAATTGTATAAAAAAGTAAATTATTTCCTTGCTTGGTGGGCAAAGGCACTTATTTAATTCTTACAAAGGAGAGTGGAAGAAGGTGAGAAGGTAGAGGAGGAGAAAGGCACTAGATTCAGATTACGCAGGCAGCAGTCTTAACACTGGAGATTACAGGGCCCTCAACATTAACAGTAAGAGCTGAGGGTCTTGGCCTTTCATTGCCAGAGGGTCCTCTAACTCCTCCTAAGTTCCCACCTACAAGAAGCTGGGCTGTACAAGGTGGGCTCCATAACCCTCAGGCTGCCTTCCCTGTGCTTTGTACTATGATTTGAGGTCTTCACTTGTTTACAGAGTTAATATAATCATTACTGTATTGAGAACTAGCTGAACATAAGCCAGCTGGTGGGTTAAAATCTCATTGATCTGGTAAGGGGAGAGTGGGTCAGCATATAAACTTTTCTAAGACATTTTGCTCACTTCACCTGATGGAAGGACATCACTGCTAAGATCAGTCTTTTTTCCAGGACACTGAAAAAACCTGCAAAAGTGAATGGGGACAAATTGTCAGAATTATTACAAAGTCTTAAGTTGGTGGGCTTTTTGATAAAGTTTGCTGTGACTCCATTCACCTACATTTCATTGACACCTATTGTCTTAAGCTAGATGTACAGATATTTACTGCTGCTGCTAAGTCACTTCAGTCGTGTTTGACTCTTCGCGACCCCATGGACTGCAGCCTACCAGGCTCCTCTGTCCATCGGATTTTCCAGGCAAGAGTACTGCAGTGGGGTGCCATTGCCTTCTCCTACAGACATTTACTAGCTGGTATCATTTGAAGATGTTATAACTACAAGCTAACTTGAGGGGAATCCTATTCTCATCAATTGTGAAGCTCTGTCAAAATCAAGCTGCTTCTTGACTTTTTGAGATATGTGAAACACGGTCCAGCTGAGTTAAGAGCTTACTTTGGCCAACATGTTTAGAAGGTTCTTTGAGGCTATACCTTCCTTCTCTCTTTGGTTCGTAAGGTACTTTCCTCACATTTGATAAAAACTGAAGGGATACTTTGCATATTTTACTTGTGTATCAAAACCATCTTAAGTAGGGTTTTTAAATCTTCATATGGGATTCAGCATTCTTTAAAGTCTGAATGATTATATCTGACTTAGGAGCAATTAACTACAAAAACCCTATGAAGAAAGGGCTGCTACCGCTAAGTCACTTCAGTTGTGTCTGACTCTGTGTAACCCCAAATGGGCTGTACAAGGTGGGCTCCATAACCCTCAGGCTGCCTTCCCTGTGCTTTGTACTATGATTTGAGGTCTTCACTTGTTTACAGAGTTAATATAATCATTACTGTATTGAGAACTAGCTGAACATAAGCCAGCTGGTGGGTTAAAATCTCATTGATCTGGTAAGGGGAGAGTGGGTCAGCATATAAACTTTTCTAAGACATTTTGCTCACGTCACCTGATGGAAGGACATCACTGCTAAGATCAGTCTTTTTTCCAGGACACTGAAAAAACCTGCAAAAGTGAATGGGGACAAATTGTCAGAATTATTACAAAGTCTTAAGTTGGTGGGCTTTTTGATAAAGTTTGCTGTGACTCCATTCACCTACATTTCATTGACACCTATTGTCTTAAGCTAGATGTACAGATATTTACTGCTGCTGCTAAGTCACTTCAGTCGTGTTTGACTCTTCGCGACCCCATGGACTGCAGCCTACCAGGCTCCTCTGTCCATGGGATTTTCCAGGCAAGAGTACTGCAGTGGGGTGACATTGCCTTCTCCAATGAAGAAAGGGCAGGGACTAAGAAATGTTTATACTATGTATAGAGATCACAGTAAAGGACACATAAAGTTGGTGTTAATAAACCTACCCCTCTTCCCATACAGGAAAACACTGAACACTAACTTAACAGAACCTTCAAAATTTGTACATCTTTAATAGGCAAGTCTTGATCCTAAGAGTTTGTGTTTTGTCATTAACGTTGAAATTAAGCTTACATTACTGCTCTCTTTCTATCTTCCTTTAGGAGGTAGAGGTCCTGAAAGACGACTGGGATTTCAGAAAGGTGAAGGCTGGGAGGGCAAGCATTCGTTGAGCTCTTGATAGCGAAAGGCACATCATTTAATTCTGGCTGTCTGCGTTGGTGGTAGTCTGACTTTATTAACAAACAGTAGGGCTCAGAAGCACCTTAACTTTCTCAAGGTCATCCAACTGGTGAGTGACTTGGGGCTGCTACCTAGATCTGACTTGTCTTTTCCCTGCTGCCTCCCAGATTTGTAGTTTATGAATGAAATCAGTTACATTATTTTTACTCAGGAAAACAAAAACTCGAGATGCTGATAAATTCACCAGTACAATGATTCGGATGACTTAACTGGTCTCAAAATCTTCTCATTTTTCATTTAGCAACATTGGATTTCCTTCCTTGCCTATATCCCCTTGTGACCAGGCATACCACTTGTTTTCAAGCATGTTCAGAAGAGAATTTCATTACATACTGAATGGGTCTTAAGCTCAACCAAAGGAAATGTAACTTCCCAAGTAAAATCCTAAATGTAGTTCCAACTCTAGAACCTCCTTAACTTTATTTTAGCTCGTATGGTGTGGACACTTTCCAATGGCTGAATTAGGAGAGTTGCCACTGTGGAGAAGCCAGAGCACTAGAGTATGGGGTTCGAGGACGCGCAGGATTCTGCCTACTTTATCCACACTGCTGCTTGACCATGGTAACAGTTTTGGGCCTTCACTGTACTATTTTCAATATAAAAAGCCACTTAGAAAGACCAGGAAAAGCATCCCATCACGTACCAGGCCATCTTCATTCCTCATACCTGGTGTACTTCCAAGTATTCAGCTGAAAGCAGCTATGTAATTAAAGCAACTTATGTTTTAAAAAAGCTTTCCAGATGATTCAACTTGAAAATACTGGGTGTAGGCAGTCTGTATCTTCACTGATCGTTAACAAGAAGAGTTTTGTGTACGGCACTGTACTGTGAAAAGCTGAACCACATATACAGCCCTGAGGAAGAGCTGTAGCACTCATACTGTTATGACTCTCTAAACTTGCAGAAATCCACGGCTGACTTGTCTCTAAAGCAATTGTTCCTATGACTTCAAAGACTAAAGAAAACTGATCTTGGGGATATGACTGGACACTGGTTAAGGTCTCAATAAGCCTGCTAATTTCATGGCAGTATCATTAAAAACCCTCATTTAGTGAAACTCTACATTGCTTTGGGAGGTAGTGTTGGGGGGGAGGGAACAGGTAGGTCATATACAAGACCTGAAACAAAAACAATTTTCTCCATTATACTGAAAGCAGCAGGGGGCTGGGGTGAGGAAGTGAAGAAACAATTGAGTAGGGTGAATTGCTAAATGAGATTACTAACTTTGGTTAAGGGGGATTACTGACTTTATGTTTCTAAATAAAACTCGTAGTTTATTATATTAAAAAAAAAACAACTCACAAAACAACAAACCCTTACTCCTTACTGGCTCCTTATTCCTGTGACTCAACTGGTAAAGAATCCACCTGCAACGCAGGAGGCCTGGGTTCGATTCCTGGGCTGGGAAGATCCCCTGGAGAAGGGAAAGGCTACCCACTCTAGTATTCTGGCCTGGAGAATCCCATGAACCGTATAGTCCATGGGGTAGCAGAGCTGGACACCACTAAGTGACTTTCACTTTCACTCCTTACTGGTGTTATCAACATGAAATAAAGACAAATCTAACGTGATTTCAAGACATTTATATTTAGGCTTAAAATGCCTGTTAGAGAAAGTAACTTTTATATCTTAGTTCTACGTATAGTCCATGGGGTACAGAGCTGGACACCACTAAGTGACTTTCACTTTCACTCCTTACTGGTGTTATCAACATGAAATAAAGACAAATCTAACGTGATTTCAAGACATTTATATTTAGGCTTAAAATGCCTGTTAGAGAAAGTAACTTTTATATCTTAGTTCTCTTTTATGAAAGGCACTGCAGGCTTTCAATTTCTTTCAAGTATTAAGTGCAGGAAAACCAGTGTTGGGGGGAAAGGGGTTGGAAAGAGCAGCAAGGGTAAAGCAGTTTATGATTAAATTTCACATGATTAATTGTGGAGGTGATGCAAGAAGGCACACAAGAAAACACCAAAGTATGAGTCTGAATGAATAATTTAAATTCTGTAAACCGTAGGGCTGCACTAACACACAAGTTTACTGCACCTGGCCTGGCCTTTACCAGTTTCTTGAATTATCTACAACCTGCTTCTAATGGATGCTCTTCAACACCATCCATTCTATTTAGCTTTCACTGATGAACCAAATCTTAAGCCTCACATGGCAATGAATAGGTACTATTGCTGACGTTTTGTAGATTAGGAAATCAAGGCACAAAGTCAAAACATACCCAGACATCAGCAACTAAGTGATGGGGCTGAGACTAGAATATGGACAATCTGATCCTAGTGGCCACACTCTTTGATGATACATGAAGTCACTCAACTGAAGACTTTTATATTAGAGATCTCATTTCCCACATCTCCCAGGAAGTTATTTCTGATTTATATTAACAAGACATGTTGGAGCCTTGGATTTATGTTGTCAATAAACAAACTTTATTAATAATTCCTTGTAATAGATACTGAGATGAAATTCAATGTCTAATTGAATTCATGCCATATACACAAACTCTTGTTTTAGATTTTCTATTGGCAAACATCCTGTTCAATAGTCCTTGGGGGTTCTGAGTACACTGACAAAATGAAATCCCAATTATTGCTGCCAACAAATGAGTACATAAGTTTTTCAAACCAGCTGGGTGAAACTGCTTGAAAAACACAACTAAAAAAAAAAAAGAATGTACTCATTAATTAACAATAGGCCAATCAAGTTAAATTAACCACTAAACAGGTTTTAAGTGAGATTTCTCCCCCAAACTTGGAAATATAGGAAATCAGCCCTCAGAATTTACTTTTTCGATTAATGGATCACAGGAGAACAGGGTAAGTCACTTTTGAGAGACCAGAATTACTCCTAGCCACACAACCTTCCAATGTATCTTGCTTATTTAGCAAGCTACCTTAAGAAACTTGAAGCAGAACACATACTGGTAAATGAACAGAAGGAGTCATAGAAGGAAAAGGTGGCTGTGCCCAAATTAACATTGCAGAATAAAAAATGGATGCATAGTATCAGACCTAAAATGCTTGAAATACAGATGTTTCAGAGGCAAACTTTTCTTACCAAGACAAACTTCTATTTGGTTACATTTGTTGGCTTACAGAAAAAAAACTTTCAAGTTATTAATATAGTTATGAATCCTCAAATTAATGCACTGGTACTGTAATTTGACACCTGAGAAGGACGGGGCAGAATGCACTGCTTCTCCAATCCAGAAACTCCTAAATTAGCCTAACAAAAAACTGGTCCATGAAATTAGCGTTTGTGACCAAGTTTTTCTCACTTGTGGGACTTACTTATTTTTTATCTGGATAAATGTGGTTAGGAAATCGTACTGCCTTCCAAGAAAGCAGAGACTGCTGAATAAAGAATTCTTTGTAACAAAAGCTCTGATTTTTCTCAGCGAAGATCTTAAAAATCACCTAGCTACTTAAGCACAGTAGTAGGTCACGAAAAATTACTTTCCTTTTTAGATAAAACTTGGGAATGGTGAAATATCTTGACAGAACTATCTTCTCTTAGAGATATTACCATGTTTTTTAAAAACTATTTCCATAGTAAATGTAAAATCCTAAAAAAATCTAACCAACCAAGGGTGCTACCTAAACAGTATGTAATAGTCATGCATATATAAGCAGTGGTTTATTAGTTAAGATTAATCTTAAGGAATAAAAATAATTTAAGTTCTCAAATATAACCAAAAAATATGTGCTTAAAATGCTTTTAAGGCAGGACATTCGGTAACAAAAACATTTCAAATTTGATTAACTGAAATTGAACTTAACTAGTCATTTCTTTAGTTCAAAGAAGATAGACAGGCCAGGAAGTATCATATCCTACATAATTATAATGTTTGCAGAAAGTAATGTAAGCACCCCTTATGACATTTTGCATGAAACCATTTATCATGGTAGAAATTTTGATTCTTAAGAACTCTAACAAGAATGGATCTGCATACACAGAGATCTAGATGAACTTGTACTGTTATCAAAGATAAACCTTGGAGTGACTACATGACTTTTCAGCATTTAAATACCTGCAACAAAAAGTGAACCTCAGCATTAATTTAAAAAAAAAAAAAAAAAAAAAAAAGGAACCAGGACATTTTGCAAGGTCTTACCACTAAAAGATGCTACCACCAGTTTTCTGGGATAATGTTTGCCTCTGAGAATGTTTCTGTGAAAAAACCACTCCTTTGCTTTGGTTCTGAAAACAGTATATTTTAAAACAGCTAAGGCAAATATTTAGGGGGCACAGCTCAATATCAAAAAATTAGTTCAAAGAGGTAGAAGTAAAGCCTTCCTATGTAATGTGCTTCTGCATAAAGGTAACAAATCAATGATCTCTGATCTAAGGAAAACACAACTGCAAAATGAATCACTCTTTTATAGGATGTTTAAAGATAACGGTTTTTAATAGTTCAAATATTTTAAAAAATCTCATCAAAAATGTATCACCTTAACAGTACTTTGCACATGTGGAATTTCACACCTAAATTTGATACTATTTTGGTTTATTTATGGCTACTTACAAGAAGACTCAGTAATAATGTCCATTCATTGGAGTCTTTTTCTTTGGTTGAGCCTACTGGGACCAGGCTGATGAACTATTTTATGCAAACGAGATGGTCAAATTCATGGCAATATGAATGATAAGGGTTCTCATTTAATGGAAATGAAACTTAAAAGAATTTCCATATTTTATCCCCACTGTGGTTTTAGAAGCTAATATCCTGTTTAGAAGTTAAAGAGTTTGAATAGCTCACACAACCCTGTAAAAATTACAACTGTCTGCCCTTTAATAAATAAAGTCATTGTAAAGAATTACATTTACAGAGTGAAAAGTGAATACATAGCATTATCAATTTTGGAAGTAACTAATAAGTACTTCCCCATAACAATATACACTAGCTACCTTTTTAACTGTCCATCATTAGCACCAAAAAATTCAACAAAATTACCTTTATTCTCACATCTCAAAACAATTCTGCAAATTCTTAGTGAAGTTTAAGTATAGTCACAGACCTTAAATATTCACATTGTTTTCTATGTCATACTGAAAATAAGTTCACTACTTTTCTGGATATTCTTTACAAAATCTTATTAAAATTCCTGGTATTATCATCCCCATTATACAGTAGCACAACCACCCAGTATCATTTCACATGATAGCTCTGTAGAGGTTTCACATCTAAATTACCAAGAACAAAAAAAAACCCTTCCCTCCCTCATCTTGCACTCTTAATTCTATACTAGTCCTTGGATTATGTACCACTGTAGAAGTATAACTGTATCAAAATTACCATGTTTATGGATACAATAATATGCCATACAGAGCAACAAAGTTACACGTAATGACAAAGATTACTAAAGTTATGCAAGACAAGAACAAAGTTAGGACATGCTAGCTAAGCAAAGTCCCTAGAAAGAGACTCCTAGTATCCTAAATTCAAATAACATTGACAAAATAATGAATAATTATCTTAAAAAAAATTATAAAGCTATTGGCAAATCAGGTAATTGCTAAATAAAAGTAGAGCACGAGATTAAACTCTAATATTTACAAACTGCAACATACTTGAGTAAAATTACAATTGTGCACATATCAGTGGCTTTGTAACAAAAATAATTCATATACATAGAGGAAAAAATTAAGACAGTTTTCAGTTCAACAGAAGTTGAATTCAACCCATTTCAAAGATACTCAACAGCTCAAAGATTTACCACAGAATTGAAGATTAGCTGATAAACCAGAGCCACGTTACTGGCATTTAAGACAAATTTTAAACAAGTTAAAGTCTATCACTTGCTCAGAAGTCAGAAGACTGTGCAAATTTGACCTCAACAGGAATATACTGAGATGTGCAAACAAATGGAAAACCTCCACTAGCTGTTTTATCTGGAGGCTTACCTTTTTTCTTCCCCTCAGAGAGCTTCCTGTTAGCAACCGTAAGATATAAATACAGGTACAATGCACAGTCAGTGACCTTTTTTGTTTATTTATTGTTATATAAAACAACTGAGAGAGCAATAGGTTTAATTTCATTTTTATAAGGAAGACTGCATTTACCTGAAAAAGAAATATGGTATCACACACAAACACACTTCAAGGGTGGGGTATGTTTAAGAACATGGTGTCATTCTGAATGCCAAAGGAAAAGCGATTCTGTTTATGGTTAAAATATGTAGTGTTAAAGTTATTTAAGAAAAAAACTTACTAATTCTGCACTAATGTAAGTTTTTGTGAATTTAGTTTTCAAATCACAGTAATCTACATAACCATTATTATCATCTCTGTGTTTATAGTACTGCAACAAGCCAACAAACACTTAAATGCACTTCACATCAAGAGTATGTAAACTTTATTTTTTCCTCTTCAAGCCTTCAGAAATTCAGGGGCTCTTTCAGCAGCCAGTCTGGTCAGAACCTCTGAAGGCAGAATCAGTGCCTCATGGAGTAAACAGCCATCTGTGGCACTGCATACCCATCCGGTAGTGAGTGTCCCCCTTCAGTGGCTTCCAGTAAGGCCTAGAGTTTAAGGTTAACATGAAAAAGTGCCACCTTTGTTTTAGATTAGTGATGGACTCTGACAAGATAAAATAAAGTTATTCTGTATATTGTTATACTTACAAGCAGCTCCGATCCTGAGTATTTATGGTAATATCTAAACATACAAAAATGTATGTACATTTTTCTCCACCTTCTTGTAAACAGTTGTCAGTATACTGTTTTATCCCTTTATCAGTGAAACATGCAAATCATACATACAAGTATAAATACACAAAAGAAAACAATTTACACTCATTCAAAAGCCAAGCAACAACAAAAAATAGCTACAGTATTCAAATTATAAATAAACGAATGCTTGAGGCATCTTATATTCCTAGAAGCAGCCAGCCACTCACCCTAATGTTCTTAGCTGCAATTGCAGAAATACTGAGTTTTGCACCTTCCATGCTTTTACAGTATTTATAACACTATCATATGTGGAGATAAAGACTTGTTTACTATAATCTCTTCTTTTCAGAATGAAGAATAAAGCAGCACTTACAAATATTGAAGCAGTGGTAGTAACAGCAGGTGTTACCACTGCTAGATCATGAGGAAGTTTTCCATTCTAACAATTTTTAAATTAAAAAAGAAAAGGAAAAATTGACCTAAAGAAATGATTACATGTTCATTCCTTGGGCACTTAACAGCGAGTCCAGCATGTCGAATGTGTCTTTGTAGTCCATATGCTGGCTGTTTGTACTGTACTCGTGATTGACATCAGGACCGTTGGTCTCCACTGGCTTCTTGTCCAGTTTCACGAGGGTGCTGAGATGTCCGTAGCCCACCTGGTATGTGACAGGGGGAGGAGGGGGTAAGGGATGGTTAAAAACAGAGTTGTGAGAGGATATATACTGCTTAACAGAGGAGGAAGAACTAGATGAACTACCTGAACTTTTGGAACTTTTGCTCATTTTGGAGTGATGGTTGTGAGATGCATCATTGATATGCAGCTTCTTCCTTGAAGAGCTGAACTAGAGGAAATGCCATCACTGCTCAGGCCAACAGGACTCCTCAGAACAGTGGGCGGTATTCCATCAGCACTGTGTTTACTGCCACCACTGCTGCTACCACTATATGAGTGGGAATGCTTGTGACTGCTGGGGTGGTGGCGGTTGGAAGGATGCTCCTTGTGCTTCTCCTTATGGTCCCTGCTAATATGTGGGCTGGAATGCTTGCTCTTCCCACTGCCTTCATCAGAAGAGCTGTGTCTTTCTGAGGAAGAAACTTTTATTTTCATTTTCAGTTCTTCTTTACTGACACTTTTATCAGTGGGTGGTATTGGAATCCGTAATTTCAGTGATCCACTCTTTTCCTTCTTCTCTGCCATGTATTTTTCAGGTTTTTCAGCATTTGCAATGGGAATTTTCATTTTAATGGGAGAAGTTACAGAACTGCTGCTGGCTGCCTGAGACTGTACATGTTTGTGTTGCTGTTCTACCTGGGCAGCTATATAATGATCCCTTGCATCCAGATCAAGGCTTTCTAGCTTACGTTTTTCTCTATATTTATCTAAAGACATTTTCTGAGGAATTACTCCAGGAGTAGCAGAAATAGGCCCGTGGTGTTTACTGCTCCCTGCTTTATGAGTATAATCTTGCTTAACAGAAGAATGATCAGAAATTTTGTCAGGTCTGTGATGTAATCCTGAATGCAATGATACAGAAGGTCCCTGCTTGAAGTTGATGTTGTACTGGCTACCAGACAAAGATGTTTCCTGTTTCTGTGAATATATCTGTTCTGTCCTTGCCGACTCTTGATGCTGAGGCCATTCTTGGTGTGATGACAAACCATATGAGGTACTTGGCATTCCTGTTGCTAGCATTGACAAATTATCAGATGCATGGCTGTCTTGAACAGAAATATTTCCTGAATTTAGAGGTACTGGTGCAGGGAAAGCTGATGTAGATGGTTTCTGAAAACTTGGTTTGGTAGGCACACCAGTAACACTATCTACTAACATGGAATTCTGGACCAAAGATGAACCCAGAAGGGCGTTTCTGATACTTGTCCATCTACTTTTGGTTTCCCAGCTGCCTGGTTAGCCTATTTAAATAAAACATAGAAGAAACAATGACAGCAAAGGAATTTAATAGAAATTTCTTTGCTTATAAAAATTCTATATTAAATATATGAAAATAAAATCACCTGGGGTTGGACTTTATTGCCAGTAAACAAACATCTTATTTAGAGCCATAAAATAAGACTATATATAGTGAAAGCATTGGCTTTAAATTAGATACTGAATAAATTCCAGCCCAGCATCTGAGAGAGGAATTTAACTTGTCTAGCTTTAATTCCCCTTCTTGTAAAGTGAGGAAACTATTTCCACAGTAATCACTATGAGAATAAGAAATCCATATTTATATAGCAAAGTCTACTGGACACAGTAGTTGGATAAATTATGAGCGCATGTAGCTTATGATATACTGTAATTACTTCAAATATTAGAAATAAGAATATTTAACCATAAAAATTCAAATTATTAGCAAATTGATGTTCTGATAAACCCTGACAATTCTCTTACCCTCCAGTATCGAATCTTCTTCAACCTACTAGGCGTTTTCTCCAATATTTGTAGAAACTCATGTGTTAGCTCTAAAAATAAAATTTAAATTTAAAACTTAGAAGGTGCCTTTAGATTTAGAATTCTCTCAAGTGGGCAATATTAAAAAAAAAAGCACAAGAGTTCACCTACTTCATGACCACCTTCCTAACTCAACCATCAGCACATACAGAAGTATACACAGCTCTGAAATGGTATTTTCAAAGAATCTTAAAAAAATTTTTTTTGATTAAAAAAAAAGACAAACAAACAAACAAAAACAAAAAATCATACAAAAAAACCACTCCTCCCACCTCTCTGATTTTAAATGCTTACTTAGAATCTCTGAAAAATTTAGTTGCATTTAAAAAATTGCTCCCAAACAGAAAACTGCTATCAGGCAAACGTCAGCAATAATTGTGGTGGGCAATGTCCATCATTAGATTCTTTACAATCAGTGCCCAAAAGTTAA
>SJYC01025502.1:0-25612 GCA_006408675.1 Madoqua kirkii | reverse complement strand
ACTTCTATTCAACATCTGGGAATTGAGTATAAATAAGATAAAAACAACTAATAATAAACAATGATTATTTATGAAACACTATGTGGCAATTAAAAAAAAATCTTCCATCTTCAAATTCACAGTGTTAAAGTAGAATTATTATTCCACCTTGCAAACACAGGATAAAAGTAAAGGAACTATGACCAAGTTTACAAAGTAAATAAAGAGTATATATTTAAGTGCAGATCTCAATAAAGCCTATATTCTTCCCATGACACCCTGCTAGGTCCTTCCAGAAGTAATACATGACTTTACACAGTTCACACCTGCTTAAAGCTCAATCTCCTCATAAGTAAAGTAAAAGATCAGAATAAATGATCTTCAAAGATGATTTAAGTTGCACAAATCTTATAGACGATTTAACTTTTAGACAAGAATGATAGACACTTAAATTACTGTCACATTTAAGATGATGTGATAGATTAATAAGCTCTAGCACAGCGGGACTGCCTTGGATGTTTATATTATAATCATACACGACAGCCCTAAAGGACCATTTTATTACCCAATGCAAATCTAGAATGAACCAGAGTTATAACTATTTGAAAATATGAGAAATCACACCGAAAGCTAAGTTGACCATTCAATTAAATGCAAATGACATTGAAATTTTAAAAATGGTTTCCTCAGAACCAAGCACTCTGGCTCCAAGCTGTATTTTCTTCAATGATAAAACTGAAACTTTCTTCAATGATAAAATTATTTCAGAAATCTGTTCCTTTATTTAAAATATTGCATTGAACAACACATAACACGAATAATATTTGACGTAAGTACATACCTAGGGTTTGTAGCATTATGGTTTCAAGTAAAACCAGTTCTTGAGTCTGTTGAAGATAAGTCTGTCAGGTAAAAATAATATCAAAAAGTTTAACAAACATAACATAGCTAGACCATGGGAATGTTAAATCTCTTAAGATTAAACCACAGATCCATTACAAACTCCAACAAAATCTTTTGGAAATATGAAAATGAACTGAGGGTGACAGATAAAACCGATTTCTGCGATAAACAGATTCAGTTACTTCTATTACAAGAAATGTTAGAGCAAAACAAAACAAAACCAATCTAAGGCTAATAATACAAAAGAGGGTAGATTAAATGAAAAAAAGATCTCCAGTCTGTAAGGTATTTACCTAGGCACTGGCACTTTGAGTCCCATTAAGGACAGGAAGCACCAACTCAAGCAAGATCAAATTCAAACTGGCCTTTAAACAAAAGGCTCATCAGCTCACTACAGGATACTTCATGTATTAATTCCTTGACATCCACAGTTGGTCAGTGAGTTATTTTTCATAACTTTCTCTCTTCAGAAAAGACAAAATCAAAACAAACCCTCAAACCCTTAGATTAAAAAAAAATTTTTTTTTCTTAAGCTATAAAACACAGAAACAATGTACCAAACACCTGTGGGGACAAAAATAGATTCTTTTTCATCAACTTCACTAAATCATTCAAGTGTAATCACTCAGGGAAGAAAAGGTATGAAAAATTTTCTGCCATCTCACTCTTACATCATGACAAATGACTAGGGTGATAAGAAAACCATATTATATACAAATACTCATTTATGTAAGGACATACTGCTAAACTCAGAGTGAAAGCACCTTTAATTTTATTAATGCCCACTGTGAGAAGATCACCAAGCTTCATTTTAAAACACAGTCTTTTCTATTATTTAAACAATACCCTACGTAATCACAAGAAATAATTCTGAGTTTGTAAAGTTAATAGAAACTACAAGAAATAATTTTAAATAATCTCATATTCACTATACTGAATGGCCACATTAATATTTTAGTCTCTTAAATCCAACATGTAGGATAAATACTTGTCATTAATAGAATCAGATATATTTAATCTGGACCTTAAACTTGATCCAAATCGAACTGAATTAATACTGGTAGTCATTCAGTAGTTAAAAGTTCTTGATAAAGCAATTCAATTACATAGGAGTGCTAGAAAAAGGATTTCAAAAGCCCAGAATGCTACAGCTTCTGTTTTAAGACGTCAGAAGACTTAAAAATGGGGTTTTGAAACTAGACCTATTGAAATGCTGATGAGGAACAAGCTGTTTGGAAACTAGTATTACTTTTCCCCCTCCAGACTATTTTAGGAAAATAAAAATATTTTTGAAATGCCACTCATGTAAGGACAGTAAAATGCATCTTTATGTATCAGAGAAAAGCAGTAGTATATATGTACTGATAATAGAACACTTTTGTAAAAAGACTAATTACTGGTCTAGAGATAAATCCAGAGATTTTTCTATTCCTTCATTTGCTGACAATTTAAGAAAATATCTATCTATGGTCTTAAATACATCCAAAGGTGATATGATGTCCCCTCTATGTGTATCATTGATTTGCTGTGAGAATAAACAGAACATGAAACCCTTAAAGAGTACCTCTGAATCAAGGACTTAAATGATTCAGAAAGACAAAAACCTCACAAATATAACATGAAATGTATTTCTGTCAGATCACTTCCTGATATTTACCTTCCTAAGTGATAACAGAAATAAGGAGCACAGGACAGCAACACTAACTGATTACATTTTTATTAGGTCTAAATGATAAAAACGTTTCAAATTTACAAAGAAAACTCAAAACAACGAATTTTTACATACATCACATTTAGTATCCAGCAGTGGCTCTAGGGGATGAAGACAAGCATGTGCTACTTTGATAACATGTTCAAGTTTTCGAGCCTGTTCTTCTACTTTTGCAGCCAAGAATAATGCAGTAGTGATATCATCTGCAGAAAAGACAAAATTTGGTGATTTAAACACACATACATTTTGGGAACACCTTCTACTTTCTAAGGGGGGGATGCAAAAAAGGAATGTAATATTCACAGTATGAACTGAACCTGGGCTATGACAAGATTGATGTAAGTTTTTAGAAAGTTATTCATTAGATATAACTTGTTACTTCAGTCTATAAAATGTTTTACTTGCTTTACAAGTAGAAATCTAAAAGGAAAAGACTTACACTTTAAAAGAAAGTTTAAATAACAATAATAATGCACACTGGGGAAGTAGAGGAAAAAACTAAAGCAAAATAATAAAGCCAAACCTCTTTAAAAAGAAAGGAAGGAAGAAAGTAAAGAAAAAAAGAAAGTGGTAAAGTATAGTCAGATTTTTCCTCTTTTGAGGCAGTCACCACTCACTGGTACTCTTTTAATCAATGCTTCATTGTTTGGTTAAGAGCTATACCCTCTTACTTAAGAGAGAAAAAGGAATCTTCTAGACAAAATCATAGGATTCTGAACATGAAACTGCTACTTAATTTCTCTATAACTTCAATAAAGCAATATTAAAAAGTACCTTAAAAATTCATGTAAGACAAACCAATAGCGTAGAAACCTTGCCAATTGGAGATGAAGAAATCATCAATTTGTTTTACCTTTAGTAAGTTATCTACTGCAAACAGAAATGTAAGAACATAGTACTATAGAGATATTGACTAAGAGAACACCATTGTGAGCAATTATTTATCCAAAAAGTTAGTACTAAACCAAATAATTGCTGAGTCAGAAAAATGGCATATGTTAAATGTTACTAGAAGTAACACTCTAAGATTCCATACAAGAAATCAGTCATGAAAGGATCATTTCTAAATGTCAAGATTCAGGTACATTGTTTTTTAAGAAATGAACATCTAATTGTGTGGAGGTGGGTAATCAATCTCTACACAGAAACAAAACCAACAGAAGGACGGGAGGAAAAAGGAGGGCATAAATCCCATCACATATTTTGAGTAGCTAAAATAAAGAGAAAACTTGATATAGGGAAGGTGGACCCTTTCTTCTGACAGCTCTTCAAACAACTTAGAAATATTACTCCTAAGACATAAAATAAAACTTAATCCTTGGATTTTGGCATTGACAGGGGCCTTCTCTATTCCAACTGCATTTGCAGATAAGTAAATGGAATAAAAATGACTTCATGAAGTTGTCTCACTACATAAAAATCTTTAAAACAGACCTAAAATTAAGCGAGTTTGGCTCTAAACAACCAAAAATAATGTTACCTTAAACAGACTGAATAATTCCACCCTGGACTTTCAATTTATTTCAGTCATTTAAAATTAAAATGACAAGGCAGGCTTAAAAATTTGAGAATGCTGATTTAGTCAAGCAACACCAAAATTAGTCCGTATTCTTGAAATATCAGTTATATAGCAGTGATCCAGGGCAGGGGGTTTTCTAAATTGTAAAAAGTGTAAGATAACTGAGAGTGACAATTATCTTCCATCTGTTCTGTCATTTTTCTCTACATACTGAAAATTTCTTACCACTGTTAACCTAGTTTGATTAATTCCTTTGCTATTTAACAGCTTACCTCAAAAGATCATATCCTCCCAACTTCTGGAATTAGAGCGAAATGCTCTTCCTTATTCAATAGGAAATAGTATATTCCTCTGCCATTGTACTTATACTGTATTCTAACTTCTGATTTATTATATTTGCCTCCCTACCAGTCTAGAAGCAGCTTGAACACAGAGACTAAATTATTCATTTGTGTTCCCATTATCTAGCATTGTGCAGCTGCTGTTCACAATACTTAATGAATGACATGTGGAAAATCCACATAAAGGCACCAACATTAAGTTCACAGTATTCCAAATGTCATAAAAATCTAAGAGCCAATGCCAAGGTATGAAAAGCAAGAAACAATAAAGTGAATGTACTTTCAGTTTCCCACAATCTCTCATTTATTATCTCATTCATGTCTAAAAGAGGAATGGATACACACCAAAATTCAAAAGTTAGAACTATCTGTTGAAGAGTGAAGCATAGAGGCTCAAGCGGAAAGTCAAATTAGGCTGAACTTAATAAACTGTTTGCCTAACTGCCTTTCCTAAAAGGCACTTCTGAAAATCTCCAGTGAATTTTTCTTGGTACAACTCTCTTAGGACTCCTAGTAACAGCTCCATCCTCTTCAGACTTTCTGTAAACCTTGGTATCAAGAAGAACTTTCAAGTCACACATCTCCTCACCTTAGAAGACAGTCTCAATGGAGTCGCAATACGCATACTAGTGAATGATTCTAAAATTTTACAAAAAAAAAAAAAAAAAAAAAGCATTCGAGGAGCTTATCTTCAGGGTAGGTTCCTTGTTTATTTACCCACATGCCTAACAGAAGTCTTTCTGTTCTCCCTCTAAATAGCGTTCAAGTCTCATTCTCCTTCAGAGCAACACTAATACCCAACACTCTTTCAAAGTTCCTGGTGAAATCCACTAACTCCACTCAGATTTCCTCCTCTACTGCCTGCAAACATCTTACTCCATCAGGGCTGTAAAAACAAAACAAAACAAAACACCTTTTTAGATTAATACTTAGTGAATATCCATGTGAGGTTTTAATTTTAAGGATGACTAAGGAAGGTAATTAAACTAGGTACTACTGCTTTTCGTATGAAAAGCTGATTTTGTTGTATGGCTTACCAAAATGAAAGTAACTCGAAAAGTTTAAGTAACAACAACATTTTTAGTTGGTCTGTGGCTTTTAAAGGTGAACACACTTCTGAAGGCAACAAACATTCATTACCAAACTTGGTTCAAAGTCAAAGAATTTATACCAATATTGGAGTAGACACTTGGCTGGTTCACATGACCAATTACACACTGAGATTCAGTTTACTGGGGACAGGGACCATGTACTATCCATCTTTTGTGCTCTGGTACCTAGTTTAATAAACTTTCTCAAGGTACTCTAACTAAAGGTAATAAAAATTGATCTTTAAATAGTGTCCAGAATTTGTTACTCTAGCAGATGTACAACTATTTCACAGGAATATTACATTCTCAAAACAAGAAAATTTCTACAGAAATATACCATACAAATGATGGAGAGGGGGAGGTGGAGGTGATGACGCCAGCTGGCGCACAGTAGTCAGACTGTCTCAGTGGAATCCTGGCTCTGTTATCTGACTAGCCTAGGAAAATTACTTATTTTCTTTGTGGTTCAGTTTCTGCATCTGTAAAATGGGAGAAATAGTACCTGCTTATAAAGTTGTGCTGAGGATGAAAGGAATCAATATACGTAAAGCACTTAGAATAGTGCCTCACAGTTAATATGACTCATCCCTTCTCAGGCTTTTGGCTAAGACGGAGTGTACTATGTTGCAAAATAAAACCACAGCTGTGTATTAAGACTAAAATATTATTATTACTATATTGCTTCTAGGCCTTTTGGCTAAGTTTAAGTGTTCTATGTTGCAAAATAAAACAGCTGTGTATTTTTACTGTTGATTTTAAATTTAAAAAGTGATTTAACACGCTCTTTAAAATCCCCTTTCTTGCTCATCTTCTTCCTTGTACAACTCAGTTCTTTAAAGCATTCACTGCAGTCCTAACTATTTAACTATTATAATAAACAGATTCAAATACTGAAATGATGACACCTGGTTTTACTTTAATGATTACACTTGTAACTCTTCTTTTCTCTTCTCGCTCCAATTGTTTTTCCACACTTCTCTTTTTCTATTCCTCTGTATGTTTTGATTTCTCCCTCTCAGTCTGACTCCATCCCTTCTCTATCCTCCTCCAGCCCATTCCTGGCCACTGTCTCCCCCGCCTGGTCAGGATGCTCTCGCTGCTGACATTCTTCACTCTCATTGCTGGCTTCAACCTTGATAGTTGGAGGCAAGGTCAGTCTGCATTAACAAAAAGCTTAGGTGATTGTTAATCACCGAAAATGGTTATATCACCATCAGTTTCAAATAAATCATTTTTGTTTTTATTCTTTAAGTAATTAATTTACTGCATAAACTTTGTGCATACATTTGTATTTAAGAAAGAGCCGTGGTCATTTTGTTACTCTTCAGTCTCCTAATCCAAAAAAAGCCCTAACAGAAGCAAAGAACTCCAAGTCTGTTTTCTACTTGTTAATACATTATCAACAAGCTTGTTCTAATATATTTTTAGGTTTCATCTTTTGGTCCCACAGGCTGGTGAGGCTATTTCTCCCATATCCCTTAACTGCCCCAACACTCCCTGTACCCTAAGACTAGAATTAACCATTTTCTGTGCCTTGAAGATGCTTCATTAATAAATATCCAACTAGTTCTAGGTATTGCAGCTTATAATTTGGGACTATGAAAAGTTTAACTTGCTGAGTGTTTTAGGGAGAAGGCGATGGCACCCCACTCCAGTACTCTTGCCTGGAAAATCCCATTCACGGAGGAGCCTGGGAGGCTGTAGTCCATGGGGTTGCACAGAGTCGAACACGACTGAAGCAACTTGGCAGCAGCAGTGTGCTGCAACTACTGAAACCTATGGATCTAGAGCCTGTGCTCTGCAACAAGAGAAACTTCCACAAAAGCAATGAAGACCCAGAGCAGCTAAAACAGCAACAAAACAATTTCTTAAATGAGACCTTTACCTTATACTATATACAAAAATTAACTCACAATGGACCAAAGACCTAAATATAAGAACTAAAACTTAGAAGATGATGGGAATAACTTCATAATTCTGGATTTGGCAATGATTACTTGGGTATGATACCAAAAGCACAAGCAACAAAAGAAAAATAGGTAATCTGCACGTCATCAAAATTAAAGACTTCTGTGCATCAGGAAAGAAAAGAGAAGCTGGCCTACAGGAGAAAAAAATTGCAAATCATATATCTGATAATGGACTAATATTCAGAGTATATGAAGAACTCACATAAAGTGACAACACCCAACTAAAATATAGACAAAGGACTTGAATAGATGTTTCCCCAAAGAATACATACAAATGGCCAATAAACACATGAAAAGAGGTCCAATGTCAGTAGTCACTAGAAAATTGTAAATCAAAACTTCAATCACTTCACACCCATGAGGATGGTTATTATCAGAAAACCAGAAAAGAGTAAGCCTTGGAGGATGTGAAGCTAGCATCCGTGTGCATTACTAGCTAGAATTTGAGATGGTGCTGGTGCTGGGGAAAACAGGATGGCAGTTTCTCAAAACATTAAAACAGAATTACAATGTGATCCAGTAATTCCGTATCTGGGTACATACCCTAAAGTACTGATAGTAAGGAACCGAGCAATTTGTACACTCATGTTTATAATAGCTATACATCTGCCCATTAGCAGATTAAAATGGATCAACAAATTGTGATACAATTTGTGGTACATACTCAGCTTTAGCAAAGGAAAGGAATTCTGACACATGCTACAACAAAGACAAATCTTGAAAATAAGCCAGACACAAAAGTTCAAATATTTTAAGAGTCCACTTATAAGAGGTACCAAAATGAGTGAAATTCATAGACAAAGTAGAATAGTGGTTGCTGAGGGAAAGGAGAAATGTGAAGTTGATTAATGAATGGTTTCAGTTTGTGAAGATAAAAACGTTCTAGAGATGGACGGATGGTGGTGATGGCTGCACAACAATGTGAATGTACTTAATGCCACTGAACTAACACAGTTTAAAGATGGCTTAAAAGTCACATTTGTGCTATATTTTACCGCAATTAAAAAACACCAAAAAGCTAACTGACCTCCAGACAGACATTAAAAAACCAATTCGTAACATAAAACCTAAGTAAAAGGGATATGAAATCACATATTCAAAGAGCACATCACACATATCATACCAACCTAGAACAACCAACACAAAAACACACTGTACTGAGATTACTGATTTTAAAGGGAAAAATAAACTCCTGGGCTACTTAGGCAAAAAGAAAGAAAGAAAGAAAAAGAAAATTAGATCACCACCCAAACTGCCAGCAATGCTTTATACCAGGAAAGAAAAAAGTTTACATAAATTTAAGATACTCAAGAAAAGAAAGCAAGAGCCAAGTATTTTACACCCCCAAACTGACCATGGGTATAAAGGGCACAAACTATTATCATGCAAGAATTCAGACAATACTGTTTCCATGATCTTCAAGAGAACTTCAAACAAATGACTCAGAGATTTCAACATAAAGCACCGAAGGCTCAGATGGTAAAGAACCTGCATGCAATGCAGGAGACCTGGGTTCAATCCCTGGGTCAGGAAGATCCCCTGGAGGAGGAAATGGCAACCCACTCAGTGTTTCCGCCTGTATCAAGTCCCATGGACAAACGAGCCTGGCCGGCTACAGTCCATGGGTTCACGGAGTAGGACCAAACTGAGCGACTAATATTTTCAACTCTCAGTGAACAATACTTCCTTGGTGGCTCAGATGGTAAAGAATCTGCACGCAATATGGGAGACCTGGCTTCAACCTCTAGGCTGGGAAGACCCCTCAAGAAGGGAATGGCTACTCGCTCCAATATTCTTGTCTGGAGAATTCCATGGACAGAGGAGCCTGGACAGGCTATCGGAGTTGCAGAGGGTCGGAGTGAGCAACCAATACTTTCAAGTGAACAATACAAGTAAAGTTACCTGCAGAACTAAGCATGAATGAAGATTAAAAGGAAGAGTACAAGATGAACCTGGAATATCTTGTTATAATAAAATATTTGAGGAAACTATCCCAGATTATATGGGTATGAAATTATATACACTCTGGCAATTCTACTCCTGGGAAAATACAAGGGCAACCAAAACATGGTTCTGGTTTCAAAACATTTATGTGGAAACACAAAACACACATAAACGTTCATAGCAGGAATATAACAGCCAAAAAGAAGAAACATCGCAAATGTCCATCAGCTGATGAATATACATACAAAATGTAGTATAATGGTAGTTCAGCATGAAAAATAAAATTAAGTACTGATACACAGTACAACACAGATGAACTCTGAAAACATCATGTACTAAGTAAAAGAGGTCAGTCACAGGGATCACAGACTGAATGATTCCATTTATAGAAACTGTTCAATAGGCTGGGGGGAAGAATGGAAAGTGATGGCTAAAGGATGTGGGGTTTCTTTTTGGGGTAATAACAATTTCTTAAATTGATGCACACAACTTCATGAATGTACACAAAACCCACTGAATTGTACACTTTCAAAAGGTGAAGCACAGTGTGGGGATTTTATCTCAACAAAGGTGGTAAACACGGGCAAGAATCAAGTATTCATTCTACCTTTCCCATATAAACTTGTACCAGCAAGTGTCCAAATAGTAGATGAATCACAGCATTTCACTATAAAAAATATTACAACTTAAAAATGAAGAAATGAAGAGTATCAATGAATTAAAGGATCAAGGCACTGAATATCAACAGCTGCCAACACCACAAAAAGAAACCAGACATTAGAAGTGTCCTGATTGAAGACTGTAACAGCACTGGTAGTCTTGCAAAGGGATCTAAATGAGTCTGATCAAATTTCTGGACCCAACTGGCAATTTTCAGGGAATACAAGAACAAAGTACATCAAGTGAAATACCAGGCAGGATGAAGCACAAGCTGGAATCAAGAGTGCCAGGGGAAATATCAATAACCTTAGATATACACACACCACCACCCTTATGGCAGAAGGAGAAGAGGAACTAAAGAGCCTCCTGAAGAAGGTAGAAGAGGAGAGCGAAAAAGCTGGCTTAAAACTAAACATTCAAAAATCTAAGATCATGGCATCCAGTCCCATCACTTCATGGCAAATAGATGGTGAAATAATGCTAACAGAGACAGACTATTTTCTTGGGCTCCAAACTCACTGCAGATGGTGACTGCAGCCATGAAATTAAAAGAGCCATGAAATTAAAAGATGCTTGATCCTTGGAAGAAAAGCTATGACAAACCTTGTGTGTGTGTTAGTCGCTCAGCCATGTCCAACTCTTTGCAACCCCATGTACTGTAGCCTGTCAGGCTCCTCTATCCATGGGATTCTCCAGGCAAGAACACTGGAGTGGATTGCTGTTCCCCTCTTTAGAGCATCTTTCTGACCCAGGGATTGAACCCAGGTCTCCTGCACTGCAGACAGATTCTTTACCATCTACAGGGAAGATCTTGACAAACCTAGACAGCATATTAAAAAGCAGAGACAACATTTTGCCGACAAAGGTCAGTGTAGTTAAAGCTACGGCTTTTCCAGTAGTCATGTACATGTTTCTTTTTGGGGTAATAACAATTTCTTAAATTGATGCACACAACTTCATGAATGTACACAAAACCCACTGAATTGTACACTTTCAAAAGGTGAAGCACAGTGTGGGGATTTTATCTCAACAAAGGTGGTAAACACGGGGCAAGAATCAAGTATTCATTCTACCTTTCCCATATAAACTTGTACCAGCAAGTGTCCAAATAGTAGATGAATCACAGCATTTCACTATAAAAAATATTACAACTTAAAAATGAAGAAATGAAGAGTATCAATGAATTAAAGGATCAAGGCACTGAATATCAACAGCTGCCAACACCACAAAAAGAAACCAGACATTAGAAGTGTCCTGATTGAAGACTGTAACAGCACTGGTAGTCTTGCAAAGGGATCTAAATGAGTCTGATCAAATTTCTGGACCCAACTGGCAATTTTCAGGGAATACAAGAACAAAGTACATCAAGTGAAATACCAGGCAGGATGAAGCACAAGCTGGAATCAAGAGTGCCAGGGGAAATATCAATAACCTTAGATATACACACACCACCACCCTTATGGCAGAAGGAGAAGAGGAACTAAAGAGCCTCCTGAAGAAGGTAGAAGAGGAGAGCGAAAAAGCTGGCTTAAAACTAAACATTCAAAAATCTAAGATCATGGCATCCAGTCCCATCACTTCATGGCAAATAGATGGTGAAATAATGCTAACAGAGACAGACTATTTTCTTGGGCTCCAAACTCACTGCAGATGGTGACTGCAGCCATGAAATTAAAAGAGCCATGAAATTAAAAGATGCTTGATCCTTGGAAGAAAAGCTATGACAAACCTTGTGTGTGTGTTAGTCGCTCAGCCATGTCCAACTCTTTGCAACCCCATGTACTGTAGCCTGTCAGGCTCCTCTATCCATGGGATTCTCCAGGCAAGAACACTGGAGTGGATTGCTGTTCCCCTCTTTAGAGCATCTTTCTGACCCAGGGATTGAACCCAGGTCTCCTGCACTGCAGACAGATTCTTTACCATCTACAGGGAAGATCTTGACAAACCTAGACAGCATATTAAAAAGCAGAGACAACATTTTGCCGACAAAGGTCAGTGTAGTTAAAGCTACGGCTTTTCCAGTAGTCATGTACAGATGTGAGAGTTGGACTATAAAGAAGGCTGAGCGCCAAAGAATTGATGCTTTTGAACTGTGGTGCTGGAGAAGACTCTTGAGAGTCCCTTGGACTGCAAGGAGATCAAACCAGTCAATCCTAGAGGAATTTAACCTTGAATATTCATTGGAAAGACTAATGCTGAAGCTGAAGCTCCAATACGTCAGTCACCTGATGTGAAGAGCCGACTCACAGAAGACCCTAATGCTGGCAAAGACTGAAGGCAGAAGGAGAAGGGGATGACAGAGGATGAGATGGTTGGATGGCATCACCAACTCCATGGACATGAATTTCAGCAAGCTCCGGGAGACAGTGAAGGACAGGAAAGCCTGGCATGTTGCAGTCCACAGGGTCACACAGAGTTGGACATGACTGAGCAACTGAACAACAAGAACAAAGGAAAACGATAAGCTGTCCTATGAGCATACAATAAGCAAAATTCAGACAGGTGGAGATTCTATAGGTTAAATGTCCTAGGTCCGTCAACAGACAAAATTCAAGTAAAAGAAAGGGATGGAGGGGAAACCTGTACTTTGAGACAGGAAACCTGTCAAATCTTTAATAATAGTCAAGGACTGTAGAGTTTCTGTCCCTTTGTGTAGGGAGGGAAAGGCTGACACTGGGATAGGGCACATGAAGGCAATTCTGGGCTAACTATCAAAGTTCCCTTGCTTGAATAACAGTTACAAAGTTGTCTGCCTTATAATAATTCACTAAGCTATATATTTAGTGCTTTTATATGTTTGTGTTTCATTTTATAACAATTTTTAATTGTTTTAAAACCCACTTCCTCCCTGCTTCCACTAGGGGTGGGGGGACACAAGTTGTTTGATCCCTGGTCGAACTAAGATCCCAAGTGCCATGTGGCCAAAACCACCCCCCAAAACAAAACAGAAACCCACTTCATTTCATATATGCAGTTATGCTACAGAACTAAATGACACCAAATAGATAAAATGCAACAGGATGTGAATAAGACCCAAAGGATAAGGTCAGAGAATGAAAAAAGAGCAGCGTTATCTGGGGAATGTTTTTACAGAGTTGGAACTTTAGCTTAGTCGCACAACCTGACAGGTCAGGACCGCATGAAAAGCGAAGGGAATGCACCACATGGGAAAGCAGGGATGTGCAATGCATAAACGCCAAGACTGATGTATGGCTGAAGGAACAATGTCCCACCTAATTCAAAAGAGGATTTCACTGGATTTTGTATAACACGATAAGTAAATAAAAATCTAAGAGTATTTTCATTATTCACTTGTACACTCATCTCCTTAGAAATCACCAACATCAATAGTTACTGCACTCTAGTTCTTAAACACATTAGGGACAGTTCTTAAACGTATTAGACAAAAGTAAGAACAGCATGGGATTAGGCAAAAGACCCGAGTTCAAATGCCAATCACATAATGGCTGCTTTCTTTGTGGACAAGTAACTTAGTAACCGCATCTGTTTCTTCAGAAGGGTAATATTTCAGCTGCCCTAAGTGAAGTGCATATTATACAGTGAGATCTTAATAAATTTTCATCCATGAGATTTACAGCTGAAGAAGAATTTAGAAACCATTTAGTCTAATAGTCTCAATCCAGGAAACTTGTTTGGTCAGTATATATCATTCTGAACATCAAGAGAAACAGAGTATGTCCATTACTGCAGACATTCTACTAGACAGCACTATGGTATTTCCCAGTAGTATTAGTGGATTCTGAACGTAAGATTATTCTCGGATTGAAGTGAAGTCGCTCAGTCATGTCCGACTCTTTGTGACCTCGTGGACTGTAGCCCTCCAGGCTCCTCCATCCATGGGATTCTCCAGGTAAGAATACTGGAGTGGGTTGCCATTTCCTTCTCCAGGGGATCTTCCCGACCTGGGGACTGAACCCAGGTCTCCTGCATTGCGGGCAGACGCTTAAATCTCTGAGCCACCAGGGAAGCCCATTCTTGGGCTAACTGCTTATTAAATTAAATGGCAGGGATGTCCCTGGTGGTCCAGTGGCGAAGACTCTTCGCTCCTAATGCAGAAGGCCCAGGGTTCGATCCCTGGTCAGGGTACTAGATCTCACCTGCTTCAACTAAGAGTTCACATGCCAGAACCAAAGATCCCACACACAGCAGAAAAAAAAGAAAAGCCCCAAGTACTGCAACTAAGACTCGGTGCACCCAAGGAAATAAATCTTAAAAAACAAAACTAAAGGCAGAAGTAGAAGTGGGCTATAATATAAACAACCACTCAGATTTCAGAGACATTTTATTCTAGCAGCTAAAGGAATTGAAATACATGCTGATTTAGATCCTAAAATAAATGGCAACTGTGCAGTTATTGCTCAGTAGCCACAGGGATGACTGGTTCCAGGACCCTTCCACAGATTCCAAAACCCATGGATGCTCAAGTCTTATATAAAATGGTGTAGTATTGGCATATATCCTATCCACATCCTTCTCTATTTTTAAAATCACTTCCAGATTACTTATAATACCTAATATAACACAACTCCTATGTAAATATTAAGAGCTGCTGGTATGGGGTAAACACAAGTTTTGCTTTTTGGAAATGTTGAATTTTTCCCAAATAGTTTCAATCCACGGTTGGTTGAACCCACAGATGCAGAGGGCTGACTGTATAATGGATTATGAGACACAGACGAGAAATCAAAATTAAAATGAACATCTTCAGCTTTAGCAGAAGTCAGTGTTACCTTAACAGTAAGAGAGAGGATCCCAGGTCTCACCACAAGTATCCTGATTACACAGGTTTAAGATATAGTTCACTAAAGCATATTTTAAAGGAACATTTTGGTAATTCTCATGCAGGAAGCTGGTGAATAACTAGTGGCACAATGCAAAGGCTTTATATGTGATAAACTTCAGTGATAAACTTTAAGGCTATGAAGATTCCTAACAACAGATACTTGAGGCAGAAATAGTGATAACTGCATGAACAATGGAGCCGAGATCTGGGTGAGATTTTTGCCTCTGTCACTCTGTTGCTGTGTGACTTCAGACAAAGTGTTTAACCTTTATGATTCTTTTCTTCCTTATCTGCAATAAGAGGATAACCAACTTCAGATAAATATTTAAGAACAACACACCAAAATTAACCTAAGGAGGAAAAACAAACACAGAAGTCCAAGAAACTCTTCCCAAGAAACCAGTAAATGAATATAGTAGACATTTATCTTCAGATAAAAATAAAAGTAATGAAATAAAGCAAAATTAAAGCCTGGTATGTTTGAATAACAAAAAAAAATTGTCAAAAACCACCATGAACAAAATTAGAAGACAAACTACTAAAATATTTGATGATAAGAAATTCACAAAGAGCTCAAATAAGAGGCTAAGGAACACATTAGTACTTCACAGAAAGGCAAACTAAATTTAAACTTTAAATTTTAGGAATATCAAAAATGTTTCCCTTAAGCTCTAAATTAGAAAAAGATCACAAATTGATCTTTGTTCTTAAGGTCCTTGAGGAATTAAGATGAATAGGCAATTTCTTACTAGAACATATAAAATTCACCAAACACTCAAAATTAATCTAGTAAAGATAACATAGCTTTAGTCTCCTTAACTCTTTAGGTTAACCCATGGTTTTCTCAACCTTAGCACTACTGACGTTTTGTACCAGGTACCTTTTGGCTTTAGCGGGCAACCCTGTGCGCTGTAAGATGTTCCGTAGCATCTTTGGCTTTATTATTGACTACGTATCAGTAGTACCCCTTCCCCTAGTTGTGACAACCAAAATGTTTCCAAACATTGTTAAATGGGTGGTGGGCAAAATTGCCTATGGCTGAGAACCACTAGGTAAGTCTATACCATCCTTTTCTAGTGCCACCTTAAAAATTACTTCTCCAGAAACAGCCAAATCTGTCCCCAACTGGCATCAGTCCAATTCTGTATGTTTTTATATTTGCTGCTATGTGCTGGATCCAATGCCTGTGAAAAAACAAACAAAAACCCTTTCCTCTGCTGATAAAGATACACACAAATGTTTGCACAAGCAAAAAGTATTTCTGAAAGGGCACACAAAAACAATGAAGAGCAAATGGTGTAGGGCACGGGGCTTAGACACTTAGATGGGAGGGAGGTTTATCATGTCCCCTATTCTACCATTTTCATTTAGCACGTGTCTGTTAATTTTCAAAGAATAAAACACTTTAAATGTATCTACATAGGGAGAATATATATAGAGGAAAATGCAGAAGAATTCATTCAACACACCTGTGAAACAAGATTTGATCCATTCTGTTTACAAAACATTGCTGAATATATAGTTCATGTGAGGTAATGGTAAATATAACCAAAAAAGAAAAGAGATAAACACCCCTTGTCCTTATGGTGCTCACCTTCTAGCCTGAATACTGAGGGGGGTGGTGGTGATGAATTTTTACATTTAACTTTATTTATATTCCTATGCTTGACAGAAACTTACAGCTTTCACAATAAAAATTTAAACAAAATCCTCAGCTAACCAATTCTACCAAAATGTTGGTTTTCTTTCACAAATGTCAATTTTTTATGGTAATTTTATGAGCAATTTGAGTATAAGTAAGCAACAGTTGCTGTAAATTGCATGAAATCTACTGTTAAACTTGCACCAGACTTGCCTGGTGGTCCAGTGGTTGACTCTAGCAGCCAATAGAAGGCCCAGGTTTGATCCCTGGTCTGGGAACTAAGATTCTGCATGCAACAGTTGCCATCTTGAATAAATTTGATGCGAAATTATTAAAAATCAGAGTGGGAGAATGCTTTATTATAAGACAAACAATCGGGACTATGGGCAACTTTCTAGATGGAAAAGAATGGATTTCCTTTAAATCATTTAAGTTTTTACAGAGAAGGAAAAGAATGCTAAAAGAACATCTCTAAATTTTCAAATGCTATCTATTGTCAAGAGCCAAGTCAACTGAGAATTATTAAGACTGAAGGCAAAAAGTGGTAATCATTTTTCAGCACAAGCAAATACAAGGTCTTTTATGCTTATCAGCTGACTAATTTTAGATGCATTTAGTGAAACTCAGATATGACACTGATGAAGTCAATGAAGTCTTAGAAGTAAAAAATCATTAGTTCTGAATACTGGCCTTAACTAACCATGTATTTGATACCTTAAACTAATAAAATACATTTAAGTTTGGCATAAATGCTTCAATTGCTGAAGTTCAAGAAAGAGGCAACATATCCAAAGAAAGTAAAGAGAAGATTAAAATGACCCCATGAACTGGAAAATGCTAGGAAACTAGACAATGACCAATAAAAATACTAAGAATGTGCTCTTTACAACTTCATCTTAAGAGAACTCATAAGACTTGGAATTAATACAAGAAACAAGTGCATTGTAAGCTTGACAAACCAAACAAACTAATGAACAGAGTTTCTAGGAGAAGCTGAGTCAATATGTGCTCTATGACTGACAGAGGGGACAATGCTCTCCCATAGGATATACTTTGGAGGCACTGTTGGTTCCAGAGCTTTTTTTAATACACTTTACTAGATTCATCTTGAGCTTGATCCAGCAAGGCCATTCTTTAATTACTAATCTTAATTACATAAATCTTACTGCATTCAGTGAGCAAAAGATAATTTATGTAATTAGGTTACATATAAAACTCATTTCCTGCTGATAACAAGCCAACCTTCTCAAAAGAGAAACCGACAATG
Organism: Madoqua kirkii; assembly: GCA_006408675.1. NCBI lineage: Eukaryota > Metazoa > Chordata > Mammalia > Artiodactyla > Bovidae > Madoqua > Madoqua kirkii. The sequence continues at coordinate 7,781 of SJYC01025502.1, read as the reverse complement.
ATAAAAGACAGCTCTCTTGACACTGATTTTTAACACAAGAGCAACTTGACCTTTAGGGGATTTTTTACTTTTAATTTGTCAATGTGAGAAAAAATAAAGCCACATAAATGTTTTAATGAAGGCATATTTATTATAAAATCGGATATATTTTGTCACCAACATCTTTAAATTTAAGCTTGTTCTAGTTTAATTTACCAAATGGTGTTTCATTTACTTTGTAATGACTTAAACTTTTTTAAAGTTTACTATGACATTCCATTATAGCCTTATAAGAAAACTTTTCCCAATAATGTGGCAGAATATGAATTTAAAAGTGACTCACATTCAATTTGAGACCACCCCCTTCACCCTAAAAGAATAGGAAAAAAGATAAAAGAGTGAGGCTGTGCAATTGTTGCAAGTGCACCAATAAAAATATTAAAACCACTTTTGATATAATAGCAAAGGTAAAAAAGACAATGGTTAGAAATGAAGAGTGCAATTTACTTCTCAAAACAGAAACTATCATCAGATTTCAATTATTCTGCTAGTAACAACTCTGTACAACATTGAGGTTTGCCTTTATACACACATAAGACAGAAAGTAGGGTAACAAAAATGAGTATTTTGGCTTTATTAAATTATGGCATTTAAATAAAATAACAAGAGAATGCCAGGGAGCTGGGCTTCACCAGTCAATTTAAAGTTACAGCTGTGAATTCTGGCTGTAAGCATTTGCTTTAAAGCATACCAAACAGGCCATAGAGACAAATTATGAAAGAGGGACGATTAAAAATGAGAAGTGTAGTCTTGTAGTGAAATCATTACTGAAGTAGAAAAGCAAGCAAATAGGCATCTGCAGCCACACAAAGAATTTCCAGAATTATTTTAACTTGTGACTCCTACCAGTATTTTCCAGGGCTACTTAAGTCATATTCATATCAGTATTTATCAGTTCACTACTGCCTTAGAAGACAATTTAAATAAAAATGCTATTTCTCTCAATCTAAATATTACTACCAAAAAGGTTTCCTCTCTCTTCCCAACACTATCATCGATCTAGGTTCTATGCACAAGAAATAACTAGGGAAATAAAAACAGAACAAGAATCACACAGTTTAAAAGATGAAGAGTAGAAGCTATGGAGATTGCAAGAGACCAAAATGTATATAAGAAATGTGTCTTGTTTCTAAGATAAACCTATATGCCAATCTGATAAACCAAGTCAGATTTATGATCAGAGAGATTAATATAGGAATCAATCTGAACTATGAAGCTTTTCCTTTCTTGCAACTAAAAAAAAAGAACCTTTTCAAAAACTGTTTTTCTTAAAAGGTCTAATAACAATCCGTGCGTGAAGTCTTCCATGGTCAATTTTTCCACACACCTTTCAGGGTAACATTCTAAAATAACAGCTGTGAGCAAAAAAACATGGTGAGAAATAAGTTAAAATATTTACCTTAGAGTTAAGTATTTCTAAATGATATGTAGTTTTCTTTGTTAACAGGTACAACACAGTACGCATATTTCTCTGAAAAGAGCACACATCCAACGGCCCTGTTTCATAATTTAAAATTGCAACTAAAAGCCACTACTCAATTTGTGACAAACAGATTTACAGCATATGTTCCAAATAAGTACCTCAGTATTGCAAGGTAAGATGTACTTCAAACTAATTATACACAAACACCACATAGTTTTGCCTGAAGCAAGATACAATTCAAACCAGCAAAAATTTAAGTAGACAACTAATGCTAAACTGTGACCAATAACGTTAGACAACTTAAATTGTGTTAACAAGTGAAATATTTTTTCTAAAATAGCAAAATAATTCTTTCAAAGGATTATTACCAAACAACGCTGCAATTAAACTAAGCCCAATTCCCACAATTTGAAACAATATGCGTCCAGATGACAGCTTCTCCCCATCACGTTGTACATTACTCCCTGAAACTGTTTAAATGTCGAACAGAAAACTTAAATGCATACAAACGTAATAAACATTCTTTGAGAAAAGAAATGCTTCTCATTTATCTTTCAGCTCAAAAGAGCCGGCAAAGCCTGACACAGCGCCTGGCAGCTTGTCATCCCAAATTAAAAAACTAACAAACCAACGAACCAGAAACCGCGCATTTGAAGAAAATGTTCATCAAGCCATTCACCTTCACTGTTAACTTGGAACGCTAAATACAGTAGTAAAATCCACGACCAACTCCTTTCTACGTATCGATTGTATCTTAAAATTTGGTTGCAGCAAAAACAAACAATAAAATAGTGCAATAAAATAGTACTTACATATCTACTGAATTTGGTGAAAGAATGGTGCATGTAAAACCTGTGCATATAAACAATCGCAGTGTTTATTGTAAGCTGAGAGCTGGAACGTAACATTTAGGAAATACTGGAGAAAAACAAGATCTCTTTCCAAAACAATTTGGAAGGAAAATGTCCGATCTACGGTCCTTTCCCAACGCCACCCGTTCACTCAAAACCAATCCCCAAACTGTAATAATAAGTAAATAAATAAATACCCACAGGATGGTAGGGTGGGGGCTGGCGGTTATAAAAGGCTCCACACCGAAATGGAAATAGTAACAACAAATGCCGAGCATTTCGCTCTAATATTGAAATTAAGCGAGCCAGGAAGGATTGATCAATGGCTACGGCTGACTAAACCACAAATCAGAGTTGAAACAGGCGAGCGCACACCCATACAAAATCTTCTCAAGAATATAAAGACCTCCCGTGCGCTCCCCAGGTACGAGAGAACCGCCATCAAATTCGCTGACAGAGCTAGCTCGCAAGCCCTTCTCGGACGAGAAGTCGAAGCAACCGCCTCTTTTCTGAGATAATCCCTAAAAGTCCCCCCTCGTCTGGGCGGCACTCCCATCCCCCGCCGCCACCACGCGCGGCCCCAAACAGATTACACAACGCAGCCTCCCGGCCCGCATTCCCGGTCTCCCCTCCTCCTCCACAGCTCCGCCGGTCGCTCGCGGCCTTCCGAACCCGAGCCTCCCTTCCCTTACTGCGCGGCCGAGGCCCAGCAAAGGCCGAGGCGACGGCGCCATGTTCGCGGGGCACCAGGCCCGGCGACCGGGCGAGTAGTGAGAGGGACAGGGCGTGAGCGGCGGAAGGCCAAGAATAAGAAAGGATACACATTGAGACGCTGTCCCATTTCCTGGATGAGGTTGGCCGCCTGCTGGCGGTACGAGAGCTCTTTATCCGCCTCCACTCCGCAGCGACGGCTCGGCGTGTTCTCCAGCTGTTCCCGAGTAAAGAACCAGCGAGAAGAAGCTCCACGGCCCGACGCCATGACACTTCCTCCTCCGCCCGCTCCCTCACCCACCCCCCGCCCCTCCGGGCTCGCGGACTCCCTGCCAAGGCCGCGCGACCCCGCCCCACTCCGCTCGCCGTAGACCAGGCACCGCCCCTTTTCACCCCCGTCGCCGTGCGGGCGCGTGCGCGGGGACCGCCCTATCGGCTCGCCCAAGCCTTTTGCTTTCTCTTTCCTGCCTCCATCGTCGCTCTGGCGCACGGGACCACAATGCTCCGCGCCGCTTGTCATTTGGAGGCGCCCAGAGGTGGGGGTCGGCTGGAAGGAAAAGGTCGGCGCGGTGCATGTCGGGTCTAGGATTGGCTCGGCTAAGGGCGTGGTGGAGAGGAAGGGAGAGACTGGTTTCGGGTCGGGTGACGAGAGAGGCGGGCACGCGGCTGCGCCATGTGTCCTGGGCGTGAACTCTCAAGTCCCGGCGATGCTGGAATCTGGAGTCTGGCAGCGCTTTAAAAAAAAACAACAAACAACCTTGCTGTGTCGTAATCGCGCGTTACATCCTCTCTCTTTCACAGCGTCGGTCTGCGCAATATCGTAGGCTCCCTACTCTCAAGTGGTAGGCGGACAGTCTTCGCCCAACGGGTGGTTCTGGCAGGGACCTACCTGAGAAAGGGTGCAGAAGACATGACGCTCCACGTTTGTGCTGTTCTTCAGTGCTTTTCCTCTACATTATCTTGTTTGATGTACGCGGCTGCGCCATGTGTCCTGGGCGTGAACTCTCAAATCCCGGCGATGCTGGAACCTGGAGTCTGGTAGCGCTTAAAAAAAACCCAACAAACAAAACCTTCCTGTGTTGCAGTTGTGCGGCACATCCTCTTATTTTTCACAGCGTCGGTCTGCGCAGTATTGTAGGCTCCCTACTCTCAAGTGGTAGGCGGACAGCCTTAGCCCAACGGGTGGCTCTGGCACAGGACCTACCTGAGAAAGGGTGCAGAAGAAATGACGCTCCACGTTTGTGCTGCACTTCAGTGCTTTTCCTCTACATTATCGTGTTTGAATTCCACGATTACGCAGGTCCAGGGTTTATTTTAATTGCCTGCCAAAGGTTATCCAATTAGCAATCAGAGTATCTTGATTTCCAAACTAGGTTTCCAGTCCGTTTCGATAGTGGTTTTTAAAAATCTGTGATTTTAAAGAGAAGCAGATGTTGTAAAAACAACTTAGGAAAATTATCAGTGTTAAATATGGTAACACTATTCATTAACCGTTTCTCCTGTCCCTGCAAGAAAATTACGCGGAGCTCCACTCTGGGAGTGGGTGCGTCTCTGGCTTTGAGCCAGCGCCTACTGTGTGTGAATAATTTTCTAAGTTTTAAATTTTTGTTAAGTTGTTAAGTCCTGTCCGACTTTGGCGACCTCTTGAACGGTAACCCCACCAGGCTCCTATTTGCCAAATATTGAGCACAGGAAGACATACTTCTAAAGGCACCTGGTACTTTCATTGAGTTCTTGATTAAATCTCCAGGCTTTTGTCATCATTTTGGGGCTTCGATGCTCGGTGTTCTGCTCTATCTTGGCTTTGCCTGACCGCCGTCACACACGGTACTGAGGTATTTTGGTAGTCACCTGGTGTGAACGGTTGTCTAAATAACTTACTTTCTTACCTACCTTTCTTAGAAGGTCCAGGGCAGATTGACTGAGAGCAATACTCAAAAAGTGTTTACCTTCAACTCTCATTCATGATGAAAGCTCTAACAAACTAGGAATGTAGGAGAACTTCTGCAACTTAGTCAGGTTAATACAACCTTAGAGCTAGCATCACGCTTAATGGACAGAAACTTTCCTACTAAAGCATGACTCCCGTCTCATCACAACTTTCAAAGTTGTCCTAGAAGTCCTGTAAGAAAAGGAAATCAAAGCTAAGCAGATCAGGAAGAAAGAAAGAAAACGGACTTTGTTCCTAATAACATAATTGTTCATGTAGAAAATCTTAAAGAGTATTAGAAAAAACTGGGACTAGTAAGTGACTATAGCAGGATTATAATATACAAGAGTCAGTTGCTTTCCTATGTACCAGCCATGTATAATTGATATTTGAAGCTAAAAACACAATATCATTTATAAAAAATAAAACTTAGATGTGAATCTAAAATATGTACAGGATCTGTGTATAGAAAACTATAAAGCTATGATTAAAGAAAGTAGATATGAGTGGAAGGATATTGTGAGTTCATGGATTTCAAGAATTAACATCAGTAGATGTCAGTTCTTCCCAACTTCATTTATAAATTCAATGCAAGCTCAATAAAAAATTTATCAAGTTCTTTATAGATAAGTACTAATTGATTCTAAAGTTTATACAGAAAGACAAAAGACCCAAAGTAGCCTATACAATACCAAAGAAGTGGAGTGGGCTCTACTACTAAGTCGCTTCATTTGTGTCCAACTCTGTGCGACCCCATAGATGGCAGCCCACCAGGCTACCCCTTCTCTGGGATTCTCCAGGCAAGAATTCTGAAGTGAGTTGCCATTTCCTTCTCCAATGCATGAAAGTGAAAAGTCAAAGTGAAGTCGCTCAGTTGTGTCCAACTCTTAGTGACCTCATGGACTGCAGCCTACCAGGCTCCTCCATCCATGGGATTTTCCAGGCAAGAGTACTGGAGTGGGATGCCACTGCCTTCTCTACATAACCTCAAAGCTACAGTATGAAAGACAGTGTATATTGGCAAAATATTATACATCAGTGGAGCAGAATAGGGAGCCCAGAAATAGGCCTGTAGAAATATGGTCAACTGATCTTTGACAAAGAAGCAAAGGGACTTAAATTGAGAAAAGATCATCTTTTCAACAAATAGGGCTGAAACAACTGGACATCCGTCTGGCAAAAAAACCCCCACAAATCTCACAAAATCTCAAGAACCTCACTTTTAACAAAAATTAATTTTAAGTAAATCGTATCCGTAAATGTCAAATGCAAAGCTTTAAAAATTCTGGAATATAACAGGAGGAAACCTAGGTGACCTTGTTTGGCAGTGAGTCTTTAGATCCAACACCAAAAGATGATCCATGAAAAAAAAAATTAAGTTGGACCTTTAAAATTAAAGACTTCTGTTCTGTGAAAGACAGTTAAGAGAGTGAAAATAAAAAGAAAACGTCTTTGCAAAACACTTTCTAATAAAGGGCTTGTGTTCCAAATATGCAAATAACTCATAAAGCTCAATAAGAAAACAAAGAACCCAATTTTTAAAGGGCCAAAGGGAGGAAGGGTCTTCCCTGGTGGTCCAGTGCTTAAGACCCTGCACTTCCAATGCAGGACATGAATGCCATTTCTCTTCGGGGAACTAGGATCCCACATGCTAAGTGGCTAAAAAAAAAAAAAAGGAGGGCAAAGGATCTGAACAGATAATTCACAAAGAAGTGATACAGATGGTAAATAAACATTTGAAAAGATGTTCCACATCATTTAAGGACTTCCCTGGTGGCTCAGACAGTAAAGCGTCTATCTTCGATGCAGGAGACCCGGGTTTGATCCCTGGGTTGGGAAGATCCCCTGGAGAAGGAAATGGCAATCAACTCCAGTACTATTGCTTGGAAAATCCCATGGACAGAGGAGCCTGGTAGGTCACAGTCCTTGGGGTCGCAAAGAGTCAGACACAACTGAGCGACTTCACTTCAACATCATTTAAGGGCATTCTTAGTTTGCAGTTTTAAAAGACTGGAAGCATGACCATTCATGATTTGAGGATTGAATAGTTTGATATATCTATACAATGAAATACTAGTCCCCTATTAAAAAGAAGGCATTAAATGCTGAAAGAAGAAAAGCTGCCAAATAAGAATACTCTACCAGAAAAGCCATCCTTAGGAGATGAAGGAGAGAGTTTTCCAGACAAGCAAAAGATAATGGAGTTCATCCCCACTAGACTGGCCTTACAGGAAATGTTAAAAGGACTTATTTAAGCTGAAACAAAAGAGTGTTAATTGGCTGCAGGAAAACAGAGGATAAATATCACTGGTAAATTATGTAGGAAAAATCAGAATAAAGTTGTAAAAGTAATAGGTTAATTACTTTCAAAGTTTGAAGACTAAAAGACAAAGTAGTAAAAATAACTATAAAAAGATGTAAATTGTGACATCAAAAACATACAACATTGGTGGGGAAGGGAATATAACTACAGAGTTTTATAATGCATCCAAACTGAAGTTCGCTTGCTTGCTAAGTCACTTCAGTCATATCCAACTCTTTGTGACCCTGTGGACCAGACTGGAGCCCTCCAGGTTCCTGTGTCCATGGGATTCTCCATGCAAAAATATTAGAGTAGGTTGCTAACACGCAGTCCTCCAGAGAATCTTCCCAACCTAGTGACTGAACCCACATTACCGGTAGCACCATCTGGGAAGCCCTAAGCTAGCTTCAGTTCAGTCGCTCAGTCGTGTCTGACTCTTTACGACCCCATGAATCGCAGCACTCTGGGCCTCCCTGTCCATCACCAACTCCTGGAGTTTACCCAAACTCATGTCTATCAAGTCGG